>BQKN01055372.1:0-13487 GCA_022839385.1 Asparagus kiusianus | reverse complement strand
AGTAATGAATTGTTTGCCAAATCATCATCAAAACTATAGGGTCAACACTTTTAGCATAATGTTACATGCGGAACAGACTTAGACAATCCGCATGCTAGCCTAACTCTTACAGTAGTCGGTAGAGGCTTATCAAATTCATTAATGGTTGAGGGTTTGCCAAAAATCCTATAAGTACGATAGTCACTGACGCACCTGCTTCATCAGTTGGTCTTGTGACTTAAACACCCAGGACAACATCAATTCTAGCCGAAGTCTTTAGGAGGAATCTTTAAAGCATTCGCAATGGTAGCCATATCAGCTCTAATTGCTAGTCCTACAACCAAAACTTCCCTATGGTTATGCAAATAACTAGCAAGATGTAAGGGTAAAATCCGTACCTACAGATGAACCAGCTTCAACGGTTAGTCCTGCAACCTCTACACTTAGGCCTGCCACGCGTTAAACCACCGATCGAGGTTAAACTATGTAGAATGTAGTAAATTTACAAGTATAAACTGCGTTAACGCTAGACAAC
The DNA here is from genome assembly GCA_022839385.1 of Asparagus kiusianus. Classification (NCBI taxonomy): domain Eukaryota; kingdom Viridiplantae; phylum Streptophyta; class Magnoliopsida; order Asparagales; family Asparagaceae; genus Asparagus; species Asparagus kiusianus. The sequence continues at coordinate 12,973 of BQKN01055372.1, read as the reverse complement.
ACACTACAATGAAGGTCAATACCGATCAACATAGCGATAGATTCGCCGAAATAAGGCTTAGAAAAAAATTCCAGGTCAAAGGATAATCCCCGAGAGTTCAATCGTGATTCAGATACGAATTCTCGACATAGATGATCAGTTCAATGTTAATTCAATGATACGAGCTAATTTAGAAACCAACACACTGGTTTTTAGTTTAAGATTTCGACAGCGGTCAGACGATAAACGCAGTACTGGAAGAATTTCAGACTATTTGACAAAAATACTGAATATGATAAAAGATGGAGAAATTAAATAATTAAAAGGTCCATCATATCCAAAGTATTCCAGCTTCCTCTATAAAAGAATGAGACTAAAATACTTTGGAGGGGATATCTGTAGGCGTCAAAAATTGCCTATGGGTTTCCGCATGCAGCTCGAGATGAAGAGAAGATGATGAACATCATTATTCAAGTCAGAGAGGATTATCTAAGTTAAATATGATCATTCTGGTGGCCTTCTTGTTTTGATGATGATTTACAAAATAATTTACATCTAATATTGTTTGTCTAGTGTTTGTGTTTCATATTTATTCTAGGCAAACAATATGTTGGAGGATGGATGGAATTACGCATTCACGATCATATCCAATAGAGGTTGGTGGAATTATAGAGTGAAGCCTATGCAATTCAAATTGAAGATCTAAGTTCTAGCTTCATCCGCAAGTGTACCAAGTTGAGCTACATTGAAGATCAATCAAGCTTGGGTATATTTAGTTTAGATTTTATATTATATGTGTTAGTACTTTAAGCTCAATCATATATACACACACATATTTGGTTTTTATATATATAGTTATATATATACACAAGTTTTGGTTTATGGATTTTACAATTATTGTATACATATTTTATTAAGTCTATAAAATCATTTCATAGGGTTTCAAAACATTGTTTATGTTAAAATATAAAATTTTATGTATATCACATTTTCATGTTTTGGACACGCTTGTAAAATACATGAGTTTTTACAAATGGGAAATTCAATTTGAGAAATTCTTTTTCTAACAAGTTCAATTTCATGTTTATAAATGTTTCCCAAAGTTTTATTAATTTTGAAATTAATTTGTTATGATTATTTGAATTTACAAAATCAAGTTTTTAATAAGCTCATGTTCGTGCATGTTTTTGTAAAACATATATGTTTTCACAATTGGGAAATACGATTTGAAAAATTTCTTCATTTACATGTTTAGTATTCATATATACCAAGTTTTTAGAAGTTTTTTTAGAAACTATATACCTGTGTTCAAATAATTATTTCTCTCAACTGAGAAACGATATTTTTAGAAATTCTTTCTCTAATATGCTTACCTACATGTCTAGAATCTTTCCTCAAAATTTCATGATTTTTGGAGTTGACTTACTATTTTTAATTGATTTTATAAAGTCAGATACGCAAATTTTTAGAATCTGTCAAAATCAGAAACTGTCCGTGAACAGTGCGGTCGACCGCGCTACAGTATGGTCGACCGCAGAACTATCTTTCAGACTCCAACGGCTAGTTCCAGCTAAGATTTTCTGAGGCCTTTTTGGTCATTTATTTGGGGTTTTGCTGATGTTTTGAGAGGGTATAAATATCCCATTGCTGTCATCTTTCATGATAACCCAAGAAATGTTTTAAAAAAGTTTTAACAAGGGTTTAAGTATTGTTTAAGTTTGTTTAAAAAGCTTTTAAGCAATTGAGAGTTTGTTTTGTGAAAACAAGTTTACAAGAGCTTGAGGAAATCATTTATTAATGTTTGAGCATCCAACACTCCTACCTCTACCTCTTGATCTATTGAGAAGTTTTCTAAACTCTATTTCTAGCTTTACATTTGCATATTTGTTTGATTATCTTTCTTTAAAGCTAGTTTTTATATTGAGTTTAGATTTGATAAATCTTATTGTTACACACACCCACATTGAGCTTATTGTATTTTCATACATAGTATAATTGGGTTGGTGAGTGTTGTAACAATTGAGTGTGAGCCTACATTGAGTTATCATCTATTATAGAGAATGAATCATTTATTATATTGTGAGATTATAAAGTTTTCGGTTAGCTAGAAAACCGAGTGTGTAGTGGAAATCTCCTCGAGGTGAGGAGCAAAGACGTAGGTCGTGGGGACCGAACTCCGTGAATAAAATTATGAGGTGTAAACGTTATTCGGGTGAGCATAGAAATCCCAGTTGTGAAAGTGGATTTCTCCTCGGGAGTGGGGAGCGGAGACTTAGGACGAAAGGTCCAAACTCCGTGAACATATCATTTGTTTGTGATTGCATTGGCGCACTTATTGTTATGTTCATATCTTATATCGCCTTTGTATATTGCTTGTTGCTTACATTGCACACTATCTAGTTTAGATTGTTTACCCTTGTATTATTTATATATCCTCGCATATATCTCATAGCATATCTCATTGCTAGGATATTTCCCTTTATTCATATTGCTTATTCTTGCTTGTAACATATTATATATCTATCTTACAAGAATAATTCATTAATTAGTTTTAATTGGCATAAAATTAGATTAGATTAGCATAAGACCCTAATCACCCCCCTCTAAGCTCTAACAATTGGTATCAGAGCTTTGTGCTCTTTGATTTAAGGTCTAATCGTCTTGAGTTAAAGATCCAAGTTATCTTTTTGTGCTAATCTTGTTTTGATTGCATTTGTCTTGCTTACACATATATATATTTATTATGGACATGAATTGTGCAACTTTGTTAGGCTATGAATCAAATGGTGCTCCTAAATTCATTAATTTTCCCTATGCATAATGAGTTTCTAGATTTAAACTATTTGTGCTATCTAAAAATATTGATTTATGGGGAGTTATTAATAATGCTTATATTGTACCAACTATGAAGAAATTCAAGTGGAGTAAAAATGACAAAAGATTATTTACCATGAACAAGATTATGTTAGAATATATGCTTAATGCACTTGATTCTTTTATTTCTAACAAGGTTGCTCATTTTGATAGTACTTACAAATTGTGGATATTCATAGAAGCACATCATGGTAACTTGTAGGAGATCCAAAGGATTCCGGCAGATTCTTCCTCAAGTAATATTAGAGCTTCATCATGCACACGGCCACTAGGCGATAGCCCTAGTGTGGTATGCGGTTCCGAACCCGATAATAATTTATCTACTGATGAACTTGCTTGTGCTAGTGAAAAATTATTGCATGTCTATAACAAATTGCATAAAGATTTTGTTGATTTAGAAAGCAAGAATGTTGTATTAAAATCCGATCATGAGAAGTTAGCATCCAAATTTGATATGTTAAAATAAACAATGATATGTTAAATTTAGAAAATAATAATTTGAAATTGAATATTGCTAACTTGACTCATGACAAAAATAATGCCATGTTAAAAGTTGAGAACATAAAAAATGATACTGCTTCTTTTATAAATGACTATTTATATTCTACTTCTAATAAAAGTGCATATGTATCTAATAATGAAGATTTGAATCTTGTGAATAAACTCATTTCATCTTTAGATTTAACTTTGAGAATATGCATTGATAACGATAAGAAGCTTATGAAAATGTGTGCCAAGTCTAGTGCAAACAAGTCATCATCCACTCATTATGCACACATATATAGCAAAGCTTACAAGTGCTCTATTTTTGGCCGTAAAGGCTATATAGCTAAATTTTGCTATGATGCACACAAACATAAAAGTGTCAATGCTCCTTATGCATCTCATCAAGTTTCTTCTTCACATGTACACACACATGCACCCATTGTTCATCATAAGCATGCTCATGTGTATAGATGTGATCATTGTGGTCGTTTTGGTCATTTGGCCAAGTTTTGATTTGATTTGAAAAAGAACTCAAATTTGCCAAATGCTTCTAGTAGACCACATGTTTTTAAATGTAATATTTGTGATAGGTTTGGACATCTTACAAAATTTTGTTATGATATGCAAAAAGCATCTAAGTTACAATATGTAAGACCCTGTTGATTTTGGCAACTTGCAAGTGTGAATATGAGTGAACAAAGATATTTAATATATATTATAAATATCTTTGTTGCATGGTCACGCATGGAAAATGATATTTGAGCTTATGAGCATGCGTATATGCCTCAGGTATGAGGATGAGTTGCAAGTTTGCAAATCGTGTGCAAAAGAAATCAAAGTATGCAGATTTTTGTTCATGAGTCGACTCATAACATGTCATGAGTCGACTGATCAGGTTGAGTCGACTTGCGCCTGTCATAAGTCGACTCATGAAATCAAGTCCTGTTTCAATTTTTCTTCTGCTGAGTCGACTCATAAAAATTTTGAGTCGACCCATGACCATGAGTCGACCCATCATAAGTCATGAGTCGACTCATCGGGTTTTTCTGGCCTTTTTCAGTTCGGGTTTGTGGGTTTCGGGTCGGGTTTCTTTGGCTCTTATATATTGTTTTACACCCGAAATCACCCATTTTCTGAAGAGAACTCCTCAGAAACCCTAGCCTCTCCCCTCTCTCTCAAACCCTAGGTGTTCTTGGTGATCTTGGGGGCTTTTCAAGGGGGATTTCAGCGTTTCTTTTGGGATTTCAGCAAAGAGGATAGTCTTCCACCACATCTAAGGCGAGTGACATCTCGCCAAACTCCTCTCCCTTGTTTTTATGTTTTCATAAATGTTTTTCACGAATTTTGTTGAGCCTAAGATGTATTTTCGAATATAAAACGATGTTCTTATTAGTGAAAAGTTCAAGATCACACGTTTCAGATTTTTAAAACTTCCACCAATAAGTTTTGATGAAAACCCAGATCTGGAATTTTGTTTAAAGAATGAAAACATGAGTTTTTATATTAATTTGATGTGGTCCTTCATGTTTAGGGATTTAAATGTTAGTGTTAACATGCAAGTGTTTGTTTCATGTGAAATATATGTTTTCTCACTGTGTAATAGTCTAAAAATGAAGGCTAGATGTATGTATACTTGATAAGAATGAGATGTGGAATGAGTAGAACAAGTTCAGTTCATAAAAATGCAGATTTCAGCTCATGAGTCGACTGACGACTTATCATGAGTCGACTCATCATGTTGAGTCGACTCATAACTAATCATGAGTCGACTCACAAAGTCGTTCCTGTTGTCTTTTATCTTCTACTGAGTCGACTCGTCAGTGTACGAGTCGACCCACGAGGCATGAGTCGACTCATAAGAGTGCATGAGTCGACTCATCCGAGATTTTCCTGTTTTCTTCGTGTTTCTGTTTAATCGCATGTTGTATACACTCATATAGATTGAACTCATATGTGATACATGTGAGATGACTTTATCCTGATACAAAGTTTAGAATTGTATAGCAAGGCGTATAAGAGTTGAATGGACACTCTATTATTAGTGGTAACTTCATAGTTCACATAAAGTCCTCGTGTTGGACTATAAGCGACTAAAGTCCTCGTGTTGGACTATAAGCGATTAAAGTCCTCGTGTTGGACTATAAGCGACTAAAGTCCTCGTGTTGGACTATAAGCGATTAAAGTCCTCGTGTTGGACTATAAGCGACTAAAGTCCTCGTGTTGGACTATAAGCGACTAAAGACCCCGTGTTGGGCAAGTTTTGCTAAACCTTGAGCATACGATACATTTGGGTATTGAGTATGACATTTTTATGTAGTTGGACATGATAGTGGCATGAGCTGTGCATAACACTTATTTCGACTACGAGATTTTAACATAGACATGTTTATTGCTAGAAATGGGATTGTTATCTTTTCTTTATTGTTCATGTATTAGACTCCGGGCTTGGTGTTTAGGGATCTACAATTTGAGATACAAGGTATATACATGAGGGTTTCCTTGTTTGGATTATTTCGCTCGACGTACCTATGCTCGTGTTGTATTTCCCTAAGTACTAAGACCCATATCTATTTGTATAATGATTTAATGCTATTATACATTATTGTATTTTCATATACAACGAGCCCTATCCCTTGGGGTTGGTTGTGATGTTGCTCGCTAGCGCTTTGACGCTCGTTGTCCCTCCCCCTTTCAGGTCACGAGCCAGGAGCACGGAGAGTCGCAGGTGGTTAGCGGACTACTTTAGTGTCCAGCTCTTCATATTATCTATGTATTACTTTTCTTTGGGCTCCACTGTAGTTGTTGTCAGACATTTGAGAGTTTATTCTAGAGTTGTAAAGGCTGTGTTGCCTTAATTTCCTTTACTCAGACTTACTGTATTTTGAGACTTGTAAGAACTCCAGTTTATTTCATTTCAGACTTTGACTATGTACTACAGTTTATTTCGTTGATGAGATGTATTGTGTTCTATCATTTCATCCAGTATTGTTGATTCACTTTTCACTTGCTTTGTACCTACACCTGTTGTTGACTCCACTAGAGAGATAGTGATTGTGATGGTGAAACGTGTTACTGCACGATGTGGTGCATGGCAGGTTTGACATCCATGATTTCACCTCGGACTGCAGCCGTGTGTGAACCCAGGGGCGTCACAGTTGGTATCAGAGCTCTAGTTCCAGTATCCTTAGGATCATCCTGTGTCGAGTTGTGGAGCTAGGTTAGAGTTTCCTAGGATTCATGTGTAGAGTCCGCTAAGGATTTCCTAGTATGAGTGAGGACGATATATGCGTATATCTCAAAATTGAGAATATTTTTTTTTATGGCAACTATTTTGCATAAATTCAAAGTATTAGTGTGAATACTATATGTTGTGAAAAATTGTATTATTATACGCTATTTATAAAAGTCTAGTTTGACTTATGGACTTTTGTTTTTCTTACCATCAGGAGAGAGATGGCAGGACGAGGTAGACCCCGTACCAGGGGAGCTAGCCAGGCAGACTCACAGCAGACTCCTCCTGATCAGCAGCCAGCTCAGTCCGAGCCCCAGCAGGTTCCACCCGAGCCGCAGCAGGCTCCTCAGTATCTAGTGGACCTCATGGCCCCTCTTATTGCTCGGATGACAGCTATCGAGGAGATGGTGACGACTCACATTGCACCACGGACCCCACCACCACCAGTAGCTCAGCAGCAGGGGATACCTACCGTTCCTGTTAGAGAGAGACCCCAGAGGTCACGCCTGCAGTTCTTCCTCCAGCAGCACCTGTTAGAGCCACGGAGCAGGAAGCTTGGCTCCGCATGGTAGAGAGATATCAGAAGATGAGGGCACCAGAGTTTCAGGGGTCACCAGACCCTCTTGCAGCCCACAAGTGGAAGGAGGATGTGAGCAACATTCTCGATATTCTCAGTGTGGACCCGGTGCAGAAGCAGAGATTGGCATCTTATAGCTTGAAGGGAGATGTCGGGAGATGGTACCGGCTACAGTTTACCCCAGAGCAGAGGATGACCCTCACATGGGAGGACTTCATTTACTTCTTTGACGGACATTATGTCTCTTCCTCAGCACGGACTAGGAAGGAGCTCGAGTTATCCCGGTTGACTCAGGGAGACATGACCGTGGCAGAGTTTGAGAGCAGGTTTATGGAGCTACTGCATTTCACGGGCATGTGGCAGACCGGAGAGCGTCAGGCTCAGATGTTTTTGGCTGGGCTTCGCCCAAATCTCCGACGATACCTCGTGTCGAGGAGGTTTTATTCAGTTAGGGAGGTAGCTGAGGCTGCCACTTCCCAGGAGATTGAGACCTCTATGTTCCAAAAGGACAAGGAGGGGAAGGCCAAGGCAGGTCAGAGCAGTGATAAGGGCAAGAACAAGAGAGGCTTTTCTGGACACCAGCAGCAGCATCAGGGCCCTCATAAGAAGGGACCCCAGCAGGATCAGCGAGCGCATCAGCAGCGCAAGTTCCAGGGTTCTTGTTTCAACTGCCACAAATTCGGGCACAAGGCTTCAGAGTGTCGTAGTGCACCAGCAGGCGCTCAGCAGGGCAAGGGCCCGAACCAGCCGCAGCAGCGATAGCAGGGCAGAGGACAGGGTCAGCCGAACAGACTTGAGGCACCGCCAGCGACGCAGAGGGCAGAGGGGCAGGTTCGAGCAGTCCAGGAGGCTCCCCAGGGGCAGATTGTTCCATACTCTCTAGCATTAGCAGTAGAGCAGACTTCAGCTCCAGGCAGAGTTTATGCAGTGGTTCCCCGTGATCACGTTGCCAGCGGAGCAGTTGTGGAGGGTACGTTCCTTGTGAATTCCTTTCCCGCCCGTATTCTATTTGATTCGGGAGCTTCGCATTCTTTCATCTCGCATGCATTTATGGCTAGACTCCAGCTTGTAGCTCAGCCACTAGACACCCCTTTGTCAGTTTCCACCCCTTTAGGTGAGGTATCGCTTCTGGAGAGCGTGTATAGGAGGTGTATCGTCAGTTTAGACGAGTCGGAGTTCATAGTTGATCTGATAGTATTGCATATGTCCGAGTTTGATGTTATTCTTGGTATGGATTGGTTGTCGTCCTACCATATTAGTATTGACTGCTTTGCTAAGACAGTCAAGTTGCGAGCGTCCGATGGGTCCGAGTTGATTGTAGCCACCTCTCAGGGCAACCGATTTGCGGAGTCGTTTCTGGCGTACATCGAGGAGGTGCTGCGACGGGATCAGGGAGCCGAGTTATTGGAGACTAGAGTTGTCTCAGATTTTCCGGATGTCTTTCAGGACATACCTAGGTTACCTCCTGTGAGAGAGGTTGAGTTTTGTATTGAGTTGCAGCCAGGCACAGCCCCGATATCCCGCGCACCCTATCGCATGGCACCAACTGAGATGAGAGAGCTGCAGACCCAGTTGGACGAGTTGTTAGCTCAGGGTTTTATTCGCCGGAGTCATTCTCCGTGGGGCGCACCGGTCCTCTTCGTGAAGAAGAAGGACGGTAGTATGAGGTTATACATAGATTATAGAGAGTTGAACAAGGTCACAATCCGGAATAGGTATCCACTACCTAGGATTGATGACTTGTTTGACCAGCTGCAGAGAGCGCAGTATTTCTCGAAGATTGATCTTCGTTCTGGCTATCATCAGTTGCCGGTTCGGGAGATGGATATTCCCAAGACCACTTTTCTTACTCGATATGGATCCTTCGAGTTCTTGGTCATACCATTTGGGTTGACCAATGCACCCGCAGTATTCATGGATTTGATGAACCGGGTTTTCCGTCCCTTTTTAGATCAGTTTGTGATCGTCTTTATCGACGATATTCTTATCTACTCGAGATCGGAGGCAGAGCACGAGGAGCATCTGCGGATAGCGTTGAGGACCCTCCAGGAGCATCAGCTGTATGCTAAGTTCAGCAAGTGCGAATTTTGGCTTTCAGAAGTCAGATTTCTTGGCCACGTCATCAGCAGAGAGGGTATAGCAGTGGACCCAGCTAAGGTCACGGCAGTTCTTGATTAGGAGCCACCAAAGACGGTGACAGAGATTCGCAGCTTTTTGGGTTTAGCTGGATATTACAGGAAGTTCATTCAGGACTTCTCGAAGATTTCGACGCCGATTACACACCTTACGAAGAAGGGTGTACAGTTCATATGGAGCATGGAGTGCCAGAAGGCCTTTGATATTTTAAAGGCTAAGTTGACTACAGCGCCGGTTCTGATTATTCCGAGCAGCGACAGGACATTCGTGGTGTACACGGATGCATCATTGGCAGGCCTAGGAGGCGTATTGATGCAGACCCAGAGGGTGGTAGCCTATATCTCACGGCAGTTGAGGGTGCATGAGCAGAACTATCCCACTCATGACCTGGAGTTAGCAGCAGTGGTGTTTGCACTGAAGTCATGGAGACACTATTTGTATGGAGTGCAGTTCGAGCTATTCACAGACCATCAGAGTCTGAAGTACCTCTTTTCTCAGAAGGAACTCAATCAGAGGTAGAGGAGGTGGATTGAGTTTATCAAGGACTATGAATTCGCGATTCAGTATCATCCAGGGAAGGCGAATGTCGTAGCAGATGCTTTGAGTAGGAAGCGTCGACATCGAATTGCGGCTTTGAGGTGTTCATTGCATAGGGATCTTATCACTCTTAGTCAGTTTGATTTTTGACCCGAGATTGGAGGAACCAGTGCGTTTTTGGGAGCTATGTCAGTACAGCCATCTTGGAGTGACAGGGTTGTCAGAGCACAGTTGGAGGACTATTGGATTCAAACCCGTAAGGGGGAGATTTCCAAAGAGCCTAAGGCTGATTGGACCATTGGAACAGATGGAGGCCTACGGATGAAAGGTAGGTTGGTCATGCCAGCTAGTTCTGAGCTGAAGAGGGAGTTGTTTGATGAGGCACATCGTACTCGGTACACAGTACATCCAGGGACTACCAAGATGTACAAGGACCTGAAGAGACGTTTCTGGTGGAGTGGTATGCGGAGAGAGATTGTAGATTTTGTGGCTAGATGTTTTACCTGTCAGCAGGTGAAGGCAGAGCATCAGAGACCCGCAGGGACCCTTCAGCCTTTGCCTATTCCGGAGTGGAAGTGGGCAGATATTTCCATGGATTTTATCGTGGGGTTGCCGAAGTCGAAGAAGGGGAATGATTCAGTTTGGGTGATAGTAGACCGGTTGACGAAGTCAGCACATTTTATTCCAGTGAGGACCACCTATACAGCCGAGACCTATGCGAGGATCTTCATTCGGGAGATAGTTCGACTTCACGGAGTGCCAGACATGATTGTGTCGGATCGAGGATCAGTTTTTACTTCACACTTTTGGAGGAGTTTCCAGGACTCATTTGGCAGCAAGCTATCTTATAGCAGTGTATTCCACCCACAGACGGATGGTCAGACAGAGAGGGTGAATCAGGTGTTGGAGGACATATTGCGGGCATGTGTCATTGACTTCCAAGGTAGTTGGGAGGATCATATTCCACTGGTAGAGTTCGCTTATAACAATAGTTATCAAGCGACGATCGGTATGGCGCCGTATGAAGCACTATACGGGAGACCTTGTAGATCACCGATATGTTGGGCCGAGCCGGAGGACAGCTTGATGCTTGGGCCAGAGTTAGTAAGGCAGACTACTGAGAAGGTAGCCTTGATCAGGGAGCGCATTCTAGCCGCTCAGAGTCGGCAGAAGAGCTATGCAGATAAGAGACGAAGACCCCTCGAGTTTCAGATTGGGGATTTGGTTATGCTGAAGGTATCGCCTATGAAAGGTGTACAGCGATTCGGGAGGCGAGGGAAGCTTGCACCGAGGTATATTAGACCATTTCAGATTTTGGAGCGCATTGGAGATGTGTCATACAGACTAGATCTTCCAGCTTCTATGTCTAGTATACACAATGTATTCCATATTTCTATGCTCAAGAAGCATTTGCATGACGAGGAGCAGCAGCGAGTGTTGGATGCACCGGAGATTGAGCTTCAGGATGATTTGACTACTATCGAGATCCCAGTATCTATTCTGGCTAGAGAAGACAAGAGACTCAGAAACAAGGTGATTCCATTGGTGAAAGTTCAGTGGAACCGAAGTGGAGTGGAGGAAGCTTCTTGGGAGCGCGAGGAGGACATGCGACGCGACTACCCACACTTATTTGAGCAGGTAAATTAACTAAAGTATTTATGACGTAAATTCCTACTTGTATATTTATATGAATACCTTGACACCTATACTTAACGCTAGAATGATGGTATTTTTATCTAATTCCTAATCTTGCGGAACACATGGTATATGCATGGGGGGTTCCTTGTTTGGATTTTTCGCCCGACGTACTAGTTCCGTTAGGTTAGGGGTCGAATAAGAATATTACCATTGTAGATAATTAAGTGTAAATGTCACTATATGCTTATTTTAGTGATTGACATATGTGAATGAGTATGTGTGCGGGTTGGATTAGACCCTTGTTGTGCTTTTCAAGCATCATTGCGAGTTAGATATGATTTCTGAATTTCGAGGACGAAATTCTTTTTAGGGGGGAAGAATGTAAGACCCCGTTGATTTTGGCAACTTGCAAGTGTGAATATGAGTGAACAAAGATATTTAATATATATTATAAATATCTTTGTTGCATGGTCACGCATGGAAAATGATATTTGAGCTTATGAGCATGCGTATATGCCTCAGGTATGAGGATGAGTTGCAAGTTTGCAAATCGTGTGCAAAAGAAATCAAAGTATGCAGATTTTTGTTCATGAGTCGACTCATAACATATCATGAGTCGACTGATCAGGTTGAGTCGACTTGCGCCTGTCATAAGTCGACTCATGAAATCAAGTCCTGTTTCAATTTTTCTTCTGCTGAGTCGACTCATAAAAATTTTGAGTCGACCCATGACCATGAGTCGACCCATCATAAGTCATGAGTCGACTCATCGGGTTTTTCTGGCCTTTTTCAGTTCGGGTTTGTGGGTTTCGGGTCGGGTTTCTTTGGCTCTTATATATTGTTTTACACCCGAAATCACCCATTTTCTGAGAGAACTCCTCAGAAACCCTAGCCTCTCCCCTCTCTCTCAAACCCTAGGTGTTCTTGGTGATCTTGGGGGCTTTTCAAGGGGGATTTCAGCGTTTCTTTTGGGATTTCAGCAAAGAGGATAGTCTTCCACCACATCTAAGGCGAGTGACATCTCGCCAAACTCCTCTCCCTTGTTTTTATGTTTTCATAAATGTTTTTCACGAATTTTGTTGAGCCTAAGATGTATTTTCGAATATAAAATGATGTTCTTATTAGTGAAAAGTTCAAGATCACACGTTTCAGATTTTTAAAACTTCCACCAACAAGTTTTGATGAAAACCCAGATCTAGAATTTTGTTTAAAGAATAAAAACATGAGTTTTTATATTAATTTGATGTTGTCCTTCATGTTTAGGGATTTAAATGTTAGTGTTAACACACAAGAATTTGTTTCATGTGCAGTATATGTTTTCTCACTGTGTAATAGTCTAAAAATGAAGGCTAGATGTATGTATACTTGAAAAGAATGAGATGTGGAACGAGTAGAACAAGTTCAGTTCATAAAAATGCAGATTTCAGCTCATGAGTCGACTGACGACTTATCATGAGTCGACTCATCATGTTGAGTCGACTCATGACTAATCATGAGTCGACTCACAAAGTCGT
>BQKN01055370.1:7332-18604 GCA_022839385.1 Asparagus kiusianus | reverse complement strand
TTCCCTGTTAAGTTCATCGCTGCATCCTAGTGGAATTCTTTTTTCTTTTTCTTTATGAAGCCTTATTATTCTTTATTTTAGTGTTATATTTGAAAATTACCTAATGCGGCCATAAAGTTATCTTTTATACATGTATCCCGATGCCAAATTTGATTAGAGGAAACAGTTATCATTCATGTGGTCATATCATGGAAATATGGAGTTGAGTTTTTCTTTGGTGTAATGTATTTAAACTATATGTTTAGTTCATATGGAATTAATATGCTTTTCACCAATAAAAAACTCTAACTATTGCTGCTATTAGTTTGTTATTAATTTTCTCTATTGAAAGAGTTACATGAGTGTATTGATTCCATGAAAACCAAAAGTATTTTTTAAATATGAAGCATGTTTACATGGTTTGCTTAGAACGAACTCTGCTGATCTTTTTTCTGGTCAATGAACAGAAATTTGAAGATTCTATGTATTAAATTTGAATTAGAGAAAATAAGTGGTGCACTTTTAAGATGAATGCATACTGTTCATAGATTAACATCGAAGCTCCGGTGAACACGTCATACTCCCATGACACACAAAGCTATCTGAAGAGGGATAGCAAGATTGGGCATTGTACGTGTAAATTTTTGATTTTCCCGGGAAAGGGGAGGGATTTCGTTTGTATTTATAAGAAAGCTTATTACAAACTAAATCAATCTGAATTACAACAGAAGCAGAGGGAATGCCCTCTTTGTTTATATTTGTGGGGACTTTACGGTAGCTACAGGATGCTTCGCCCGGTGCTCGCGCCGGGTCTGCTTCCCTTGGACGGTTCGACCGAGGTTGTTGGAGAGCTTCAGTACTCAGTAGAAGCTCTGGGTGAAAGAGTTCGAATCCTCTAGTTCGCCGGCGATCGGAGCTCGGAGTTTTGAGATTTTTCGATTCTCTACGATTGTTCGATCTTCTGATTCTCATTTTTTTTTGCTGCTCCAATGAGCCTTTTTTAAGTGGGAGGGGGACCGTTTTGGCTGTCCCTTGAACCATGGGATGTGACCATACACTGTTCAAGGACATCCTATTGTCCCCTGTACAACGAACGGTTGTCTTTTGGGGTTACATGTCGTGTCACGTCGTGTAGGAGCGGGAAAGTCCTTCCTCGCACTCGTGACGGCGACCGCCAGACACTTGAGTGGACCTGGACAGCTCGTCGAACGCTGGTGGCTCTAACCTTTTGCTTGGAACGCGGTACGCTGCATTTATGTGGACGCAGACGGCTCTGGCAACCGTCCGCTCACTTGTGCGGCGAGGTAACGAGTGACCATCCGGCGGTCCTGAGGTGTTGTACCCTTCCTCCCTTCACCCTATGTCTGAATAGGAGCGGGAGAATGGACGTTGCGTGCCTGAACAAGCTCTGGATAGCTTTCGGCGCGTCATGGCTTCGGCCTCTCATTCTGACGGGTGAGGCGACCTGCATTTATGAGTCTACAGGCCGGTTCGGCGCCCGTCTTGTTCGCTTGAATTACGGACTGCCGTCTGACGAACTTGGGGCACTGTGCCTCCTTACCTTGCATCGTGGGAGGCAGAGAAGGCTTGTCCCTGGAAACCTGGCTTTCGGCTTACGTAGGCGGACGTGGCTCCCTGCAAGTGGCTTCGGCACACGAGGGCGGATTTGAGTATCTTCCTTGCGGGCGGATTCATGCGATTTGGAGTATGCGGCCAACGTGGGGTAGTCGCGTGCCAGCGAATCCGCTTAGTGGCCTAAGAGGGGGTGGTCCTGTTCTGTGGGCGAATTCGTTCACTTAATCCGCCGCGGTAATTTTTATCGTCTACAAGACCCCCTTCAAAGTTTTCAGACCAAAACCGACTTACGTGTGGTCTGGAAGACTTTGAATAAAGACGTTTCGGACCAGGTGCATTAGGATTTTTAGCAAACCCTCAGCTATCAACGGGTTTGATCTGCCTTTACCGATTACCGTTTGAATCGGGCTAGCCATACTATCCCCCTCAGTATGATAAGTTATCGAGTAGTTTCTCTTAGGCTTAGTGCTAAGATTTCTACTCTGACCCTTAGTCGCCTGGGGCGCGAGTGTAAACGAAATCACTTCGCCAGTTTCTAGATTTTGGGCAAATCGCCCTTTTCTTCAAAGGTGTGTGAGTCGCGCGGGCGAAATTAGGACTCGTTGGCGAAATTTTGAAAGATTTGCGGATTTTATTCAAGTTTTTGCCGTTGATACCCTTTCTTTGGGCGAAATTAGGCCTAATGTGGGTAGGCCATGTGTTCACCTGCGGGTTTCGTGTCTTTCCAACTAAGGCGGTGTAGCCTTGTCACGATTTGACAACTCGACTCTGCTCAACGCGCCTCGTCTTGATTGTGGCCGTGGTTTTCGAATTCAACCGTTGGATGCAACCGTCGATGAGGGTGATCTGGGCCGTCGAATTTGATCGTGGCCACGTTTTCCCGTTCGAGGGCAGTCGTGACCACGTGGGCAATCTTCCTCTTTTTTAAAACCGCTGTTTTCCTCCTTTGGGATCCACCGTGCTCTTGAATCTTGAAAGAAACTTCTAAGACGAGAATTCCCGCCCCATCTTTCAATGGCTCCAAAAACTAGGAAGCGCAAAGTGAGAGGTGCAGGCCCTGGAGGTTACTCCGATCGTCTCTCCGCCGGCATGCCCGCCAGTGCCCCGGAGTCGCGCTCAGGTACGTCGATAAGTTTGTTGGCTGACCCCGTGTAGGTCCTAGGCGTCGGAGTTGGGGAGATGAGCGTTGCTCACTGTCCTGGAATCCCGCCGCTTTTCTGCAGTTTCCCCCAATTTGGGGCAAAGTTAGCCCTATCTGCCCTTAGGGGGGAGGGAGGCGACCTTTCTTTTTGATAGGCGATTCCGTCTGTCTCTGTTTGATGGGCGATTTTGCCCTTTTGGCAGATTTTGTCTTAATCGATTTCTCCTTTCTTACAGCGATTTTTTCCGATGAGGCCTTCCCGGAGGGTGTGGCCATTGGCCACGCCGGTGGTACGAACTACATGGCACCCCCGAGATTTCCCTCCTTGGCTCCATTACCCGTTTTCGCCGCCGACAAGCCGGACGGCTTGATAAAGAGGGTCACGGATGGTCACCACCTGACGCTGCGCGAGTTGACGACCGACGCGGTATTGACGGATGATGCCAGGGCAGAGCTGCCGAAACCTCAATTCTTGTTCGGCGACGCCACGACCGACCCCTCTGCCTTGTTGCTCAAGGAGAGCATGTGGTTCCACACGGTAGAAGGGACTCACTACTACCTCCCCAGTATGTCGAGGGGGGTTCTCGATCGTTGAGCTGCGATCCCTCGCGGTTCCTCGGACGATGAACTAGGAGCTGACCCCCACTCAAGACGGGGTCACCTGTGGCATTTTCACG
Organism: Asparagus kiusianus; assembly: GCA_022839385.1. Taxonomy (NCBI): domain Eukaryota; kingdom Viridiplantae; phylum Streptophyta; class Magnoliopsida; order Asparagales; family Asparagaceae; genus Asparagus; species Asparagus kiusianus. The sequence continues at coordinate 15,232 of BQKN01055370.1, read as the reverse complement.
GGCTCTACCACTGGATATGGAGTGGATGGCTCATGTAAGCGCGTGACGGGTCTGCATCCTGGCTTAATGTCCGCTGAACTGCCCGTGGGGGAGTCGATATCGGTGGCGGAGACCTTTCGTCATCGTTTCTTTCGAGTCGGAGGGAGTTTTCCACCAAAGGATTTCAGAGCTCCGGGGTGGGTCTATTCTGCACCCGGCAATGACACTTGGTGGTCCAAGATCACTGACCGTGTTCTGGCTGAGAACGCCGATCTCAAGAACACGGAGTTGTACGCGGCCATCGAAGCCACGCGGCACGGCTTGCGGATCAACGCTTCTCAGTTCCACAGCATTCTGGAGCTGTATTGTGCGGAAAGCGGCACATTCTTCACCCCCAACGGTGAGCTTGGCATCACCTCTCATGAGATGCATGACGTGTCGGGTCTGCCCCTGGGAGACTTTCCTTACGAGGAGTACGTCCCCGATCAAGCTGAGATCGATCAGCTGTTAAGCCATTCACCCTCGGCGGTCGAGACTTTGTGGGAGCTACTCTGCCACTACCACATCTGCCTCAGCACCTTGGGGGCAGCAGATCATAAAGGGAAGAAGAAGGGGATCAGCCATAAGAACTGGGCTGATTATCTGTTCCCGGGGAACGACGTCAAGGGGCAGCCTGCCCTCCTATTAGGCGCATGCGACCAGTCCGAAGTGGAGGCGAGGATAGCCGTAGAAGGGGGCACCGTGACTCTCGATCGTGACGATGGCGGATTTAAATCTGGTACGGTCCTTCACTCGTTCCATCATCAGGCGGAGTCACCAATCTCTGGGAAGGCGCTGCTTGCGGGGTACCTCATGTTATGGTTGAAGAGGTGCGTAATCCCCACTCACTCCTTCGAGGCTCTTCCCGTCGAGGTCGTGTACCCGGCGGTTTGCTTAGCTCACGGGAAGTCTTATTCCCTGGTATCGGCAACGATAGCGTGTATCCATCGGGGGCTCCGCACCCTGACGGCTCAGTTCTGCCGCGTGTCGACTGTTGATGAGGGAGAAGGAGAGGTCATCAGGACTCCCAACCCCAGGGTGGGGCTGCCGTATACCTATCTGATGGCGTGGTTCGTATACCACTGTGAGTGCTTGATGAGTGCTCCAGCGGCGCTCCAAGGTGATAAGTTTGTCCCGTTCGTCCAGCGCTTGGAGAAGTGCTCCTGGAAGTGCAAGGACATCCCTGATGCAAGGAAGATGCTCTCCCACTTTGGGAATTACAACTTTCGCCGTTCCTTCCCCTATTTCAGCGGGGGTGGATACGGAGAATCTCTCAGGGATGCGCCGACGGCGGACCACTACACAACCCTCCCTCGCGGCGCCTTTCGCTGGTTGGTAAGCATTCGGCCAGGGTATCACGTTCTGAGAACGGGCTCATCGTGCTATCTCGAGCCGTACATCCCCTGCAGGTTCGCCCGCCAGTTTGGGTATGACCAATTGTACGTGGGCAACGTCAATCCCCAACTGCGGTTTGAAGGAGGGCTGGTGGATGGAGCTCGCGGATGGTTCTGGACTCACGCTGGCGGCACCGATGCTCGCTTTGAGTTACCCTCAAAGGATCGCGATTTGCACCATACGTTCTCGTATTGCCGGTGGTATCGGGGCGCCAGCGCCGATCCTACCGACTTCCGGTTCCAGAGTTCGTGCCTGGCGGGGCACAGACGTCACCCAAGAGGAGCTCCTCGACCTTCGAGGCGAAGGGGCCGTGCAACGGCTAGGGAGCTGTTCATGGAGGACCCTGCAGGAGATTCTGAGGGTGAGGGTGTGGGTCTAGACGAACCCGAAGCACCCGAAACACGAGCTCCTCCTCCCAGTCTTCCATTAGATTCCCAAGGCGAGCGGAGGGAGCCCGTTGAGTTGACCCGGGTGAGTGAGCGTCTGGAGCAAGCCCGAAGTGCGATTGCTGGGCGTATGGGGGCACCTCTCCTATCTCCGAGTAGTTCACTGCTCTCGAAACGACAGCGAGAAGCGGCGGAGAGCTCTAGAGTGGAAGTGGCCAAGAGGGCCCGTGGCGAGGAGACTACGGTGACCACTGGAGCGGCGGCTGGTCGGGCAGGTACTGTCTCTGGGGCGGAAATTGCTCAATCTGCTCCTTCTGCTGCGCCGCAGGTGGCTCCGGCGATTTTGAAGGATACGCTTCCTTCATCGGGTGTGGAGCCACAGGCGGGGGTCTCAACGACCCCTGCACCTGTACCGAGAGGTAATCTTTCGATACGATGTCCTCGTGTACGAAGTTAAATTCGTATTTTCTGACTGTTCATATCAAATTCGTGCAGTTGAGCAAGTGATCTCTATCCCTTCTGATGAAGAGGAGGGGAGTGGAGATGAAAGAGAACCAGGGGGTTCAGGTAAGCATGAGTTTCATTGTTGTCGACCCTTTTAGGCCAAGGGGATACTAATTGTTATCATTTTCTTTGTATCCGCAGTTGGCCCCTCCCATGAAAGTACTGGCAAGGAGGATCCTCCCTCTTGGGAGGGTCCTTCTGGCGAATCTGAGACGGATGACAACGCCTCCATTCACGAGGCGCTATCAAGTGGGGAGGAGGTGGCGGTTCCTGCGAATCGACAAGGGGGAATCCCCACTTCCGAGGGGACACCGGTCGGGGGTGAGCGCTCAGCGCGAGAGTCTCCTGCTCAAGGGGGAACTCCCGTTGGACTAACGGTCAGCTCCTTACCTGTGGTGACTTGCGACTCCGCCACTGCCATTCTGGCGGCGCCAGCGATTGTTCCGGCTCTGGCAGCGCCAGTCGCCACTTCTGCGATCGTGACCACCGGTGCTCCGATCGTGGCTTCATCCTCTGTCGAAGATGTCGCTCTCTCTCCTATGGAATGCTGGCGAAAGAGGCAGGTGGAGCGAGCTGTGGCCAATTTCGAAGACACTCTGGCTCACTGCACTCGGCAGGTCTTGGAGGGGAATTGTCCCTTCGAAGAATTCAAGGAAGTCCTTGAGGACGACGCGTCCTTCTTGCGTAAGAGGCTTGGCATCACCGCGGCGAGACCCTACTTTCAGCGCCTGAACGCAGTGGAGGTGGCGGTTCAGCAGCTGCTCACTCTTCGTGCGGAGAGTTCCAACCTCTTTGATCTCGCCTCTCACGAAGTTCGAGTAACCCTGGCAGATCGGGATCGCCGCCTGAACGAGAATCTAACGCTGGAGTTAAAATTGTCAGCGGAGCTGGAGCGGGCCCAGGCCGAGGATGCGCGGGTGGCTCACGAGCAAGAGACGGTTGATAGCCGGTTCTCCCGACTTTCCTTTGAAGTGGAGAGGCTGAAATGGGTCATAGCTGACGCGCAGGCTTCTCTGGCTGTTCAAGGGGAGGCCCTTGATCAGGTGGCAAAGGAGTTGGAGGGCGTTGAGTCCCGTCGGCAGTTGACTACTGACTCGGTTGGGGAGAAGGCTCGAGCCCTCAAGGAAGTCCAGGTGGCCATTCAAGACTTGGTCTCGTGCACTGAGGAAGAGATTCACCGAGAGGTCTTACGGAGGCTTGAACTCCGTCATGCTGCAAAAGTTCGCGAGGCGGAACGGCAGTTGAAATCCTTGTAATTCGCCTTTTAATTTTTTCGTTGTAATAGGACTCCTTTTCCTTGAATGAAATCACCCTTTTGTTTCTGGCGATTATGGCTTGTGTGCATACTATATTTAGTATAGACTAATTGATGTCAATGTTTGAGGGAAATTTCCCTTGGCGGATTCCAGCTACAGACCCGTTTCGCCTGCTGGCGAATCTTGCAAATTGATGAATTCGCAGTTGCTCCGTTAACGGCGATTCTAGATACAGGTGGACTCCGTTTTTAGCGGGTCGTGTGTCTGCTCACGTGCATGTCAGTTACGGAGGCGTGGGTGCGCCGTCTTGCCTTAATTGCAGCAGTGCGATGGGTCTCTTCGTCCTCCACGCCTGATCTGGGCCGTTGATTAGAGATCATGCTCCGAAACTGCCGAATCTCAATCATTCATATAGGATGCGGGATATTCGGCTTCTCCCTCAACTGTTCGGGACTGAAGGGTCCAATCGAACTGCATATAACCGTCTAGGGTCGGGGTATTTTAGTACCTTTTCCCTTCGTCAAGAAAAGCCAAGGCTTTCTCATCGTTCCTCTCAGAAGAGATCCTGATCACCTTGTGTCTCCCAGATGGCACCGAAGACGAAGAGGGTTACTTCCAAGAGGAGGAAGGATGCGTCTCCCTCGGGTGCGGTCAGGACGGCCGCTGCCGAAGGTACGTTCCTAGTTCAAACCCTGTTTAGACATGGATAGGTATCTCTTGCTTAGATCCCCCCTCCATGCCCTCACTGTGCTTCTCAGCCCACGATGATGCACCGCTTCCTGAGGAGCATGGGGCGGAACCTATCTTGATATCCGATGATGAGCCCGAGAGCCCGGAGGCTCCTCCTGCCCAAGGTTCCGCTCCGCAACCAGGAATGGAACCTTATCTCGAGGTTCCCCCAATTGCGGCGCTCGCCCCTGGTCAACAACCTACTCCCCCTGGCTCCTTGTCTTGGCAGGCCCGCGTCGAGGAGTTCGAGAACGCCATGAGACAGGTAATTTCTCTTGTCGATCTCGGCTTGGGTAGTTTTGCCAGTTTCAAGCAATCTCTCCTGGACCGTGCGGTAGACATTCGACGATCCGGCGAAAATCGGCTTTTCACCCGTTGTATGCGAGAACTTCGTCTTCTGGAGTCGCGTATGACAGGGCTAGAGGCATTGCTGCGGGAGGGCCCGGACGTGGAGTCTTGTTTGGCTCATCTCCGACGTCTAGAGGCCCAGGAATAGGAGGTCCGCTCCAAAGAAATTGCTGACTCGGAATCCATCACCAATTTCTGGGCGAGCCAACAACAATAGTTGGGGGATCAAGTCGTTGACCTCAATCGCACCATGGCTCGTCTGAGAGCCGAATTGAGGCAGGCGGAGACGAGTTGGAAGGGGCTCCAATCCGATGTTGTCAAGGTCAGCAAGAAAGCTGAGGAGGAAACTCAACGTCTTCAAGCCTTGCGTGAGAAGGATGCCGCCGCCAGATCGAGCTTGGAGGATCGCATCAGGAAGGCGGCCGAGGACAAGGCTCGTGAGGACCACGCAAGGAAGGTGGCCTTGGTCAAAGAGGAGATCTCCACTTTCAGTGTGTTTGATTGAAATTTCCGTTATGTATTCATGCTTAAGACACTCTGTTTATTTGTCTCGCTTTTGAAACTATGCCATGACTCGTGAAGTCATGACTTTGTTTAGATGTATTATCTTAAACACTGGGTGCATGTTTCGCTTCTTTGAACGTAGTATTATGACTTTCGCGATTTGCAAAAACATAACTTTGTTCAAATGTACTGTTTAGAAGCATTTGACGCAGTTTGTGTTCTTCCCCATCGTGTTCCTTTTGGATATAACCCCTTTAATATTTCCCTGGCATGGCCATCAGTGATCTCAGGCTGCCTCCCTTGGGCGCAGACTCTGCTTGAGTATGGCTCTTCCTCAAGGATGACGAATTCGTTGGGAACGACGCACCAAACCGTCGGCGAGTTCGCTGTGAGGCAAATTTCGACTGCTGGCGAATCTGAATCATAGGCGAACCTCCAATGTTGGCGAGTTCGTACTACAGGCGAAATTCGGATGGTGGCGAGTTCGTCTAATCCGTCGAAGATCCAATCTGAAGGCGAAACTCGAGCCACGTGTTGGTTGGTGGACCCAAGTGCTTGCCAACCAAGACTCTTCAGGCGCATTAATGCTCATTTATTGGTGAAGCGACTGAACGTTCCGCCTCTCGCTCAATCCGATCGGTCGGTTTGGTGTCTCGAGAGTAGCCTTTATTGGCGTTGAGTTCGAAGCGTCGCAGGGCGCTCGGGCTGCTTGATGACTTGGGGCGATGAATCTCAGCCGTTGGATTTTTTTGAATATATTTTCGCACCCGCCCTCCTCTAGCAGAGTTCTGACTGCCTCGAGCGAAATTTGCTAGAAAAGAAAAGAAAACCTCTCTCCTTCATGGCCTCCTCTTCCGATCATAGTGATGCCGAAGGTGTCGGCTCCTCCGCCACCGTCGTGAACGTTGGCGCGCCATCTGTTGCCCTGGTGAGTCCGGTCCAGGAATACCCTATTCCGGACCCTGTGGCTCACCCCGCTTTCGTGCCGCTCAAAGAGTTAGTGGATCTGGTGCACGGGTGCGCCCTCTCTGTCAGCATGGGCGGTGAGCGATACTACGATTCGCTCCCCCTTATAGAGAGGCGTCTGGAGGCGGTCCGCCGTGCGGGCGATGACTCGCTCACACAGCGATGTGAGCGAGAGCTTGAGCTCGTGGAGGGGTGGATGTACCGCCTCGAGGAGCTGGCTCATGGAGATCTTTCCAACGAGTCATCGCCTCCCCCACTGCACTTCCTGCTAGGGCGCAGTGAGTGGGCGAAGCGTATCCAGGCGAAGGAGGCCGAGCTCAGACGCCTGAGAAAGCGGCACCAAACGGTAACGGACCGGATGGACGCTTACTTGGACCGGGCTTTCCACGAGGACGCCGGCACTCTTCGTGGCGAAGCGAAGCTGCAGGAGTGTTCGCGCGAGTTAGGGAGGCTCGGCGAGGCCGCGCGGGAGGCGGAAAGGGCGCTGCAGCTTCTCCGCCAGGAGGAGGAGGATAGCAAGGCGGCCCTGGCCAGGCGGCAGCAGGAGCGGAAGGAGAAGGCGAGGACCCGTCGTGCGGCGGAGCGGGCTGCGCTCAAAGCCAAGATCGGCTCCTTCAGCCTTCTGAAATTCCTGTAATGCTTGCGCCGTTTAGGTCTTCCCCCCTCTTTTTTGTTGTTGTTTTGTCGACTCAGTCGGTGCCCCAAGCACCACAACTTGAAAAACTTATGCTTGTAAACTTTGGCCCGTAATGGCCTTAAGCCTTTGCTTATTGTTGTTTCGTATGCATAGTTTCCTTTTCTTTTTGTTTGTATTGTTCTGGTATTTGAGTTGAACTTGGTGAACTTCTGACTATTCTGTTCTGAACTTAGTCATTTCGGACTCTTGTTCTGCTCTCGGTTGCTCACAGCGTGGGATCGGGTTGATTCCGATTTCCGCGTTGTAGCTCCAGTGGGATCGAGAGAGTAACGCTCGGCTTGCAGTAGAGAACAGTCGTTCGCTGCTGCGGTCGACTGAAGGACTCAACTTCAACTTGCCATTCGGCAAGCTGTCGCTTGAGGAATTGGCAGAGTTGTCGTCTGCCGAACTGCTCTTGACAGTCGTCGTCGTCTGCATAGGCGGCGACAGATAACAATCGACTCGTCAGGGATGTATGAATATGACGTTTGATCGTTGTAGAAGCCCTCGCGTGGTAGGCCGCTACCCATCAGTTATCCTAAGGGAATGTTAGGATAGCTGGAATAGGCCAAATAGTTCAGGGACACAGGAGTGTGACTATTTGACAGAAGTAATAACACGTCGTGTGGTAGGCTATTACTTAGACTATGTTATTCGCTGGAATAACGGCGCCAACCATCAGAGGTGATCATTAACCTGATGGGGGTTTTGTCACGATGGGAGTGACTGTGGGGAACTTACCACTCTTATGGAGGGGATTGGTAAGTAGATCGTGTCAGAGGTTTAATGTTAACGTGACAGGGAATGTCGTGATTAGAACGACTTTGAGGACCCACCATCCTTTGGAAGAGGATTGGAGAGTTGATTTTTGTCAGAGGTTTAATGTTAACATGACAGGGAATGTCGTGATCGGAACGACTTTGGGGACCCACCATCCTTTGGAAGAGGATTGGAGAGTAGATTTTGTCAGAGGTTTAATGTTAACATGACAGGGAATGTCGTGATTGGAACGACTTTGGGGATTCGCCATCTCGTTGGAGAGGATAGGCGAAATGAATGGGTTTGTCGTGGTATGAACGACTTTAGTGGATCCGCCATCTCATTGGATAAGATAGGCG
>BQKN01055364.1:0-11559 GCA_022839385.1 Asparagus kiusianus | reverse complement strand
CTAATCCAGTGCGTATCGGTTCACTGGCATAACAAACTAATCCAGTGTGTATCGGTTCACTGGCATAACAAACTAATCCAGTGCGTATCGGTTCACTGGAGCGACCCTAGAGAATACATAAACAGTCATGTCTAATCACATGTACCAAGATTTCCCATCCCGGCTTTTCTTATTTTCTAAGCCAACAACACACAAGCCTCTAAATCTTATTCATGCCACACAGTTCACTATAGTCATAAACTCCTAACGATTCTCAATTATAATAAAGAATGATAAATGTCATAAATACTAATTAACAGTGTCGTGGATTATGAACAAGAATCATGAACAACTACTAATAACAGTACAAGATGAAACTATATCTATCAAATAAATATACATGAAATATCGAAATTTTCAATCATCATGCTCATAAATTAATTAATTCCAAAATAAATCATTTTAATTTATTTCTAAATTATTCAAAAATAATCTTTTAAATATATTATTATTATTATATATTATTCCATATGAACAGTAACTGTTTTATCTTTTCTTTTTAATTATTCTAATTTTCTTTTTCGATAACAACTCTTAAAATTTATCTAGCTTTCAAAATGCAAGCTTGTCATTTTATATTCATCATTTCACAAGTAATCTACCACAATAATACTTAACAACATTCATCATCATCCCACGCATAATATCATAATCTAAACAACATATATAATAAATAACATATATAGAAATTGTAATGGTAATGAGGTGTTGAGGGATCTTGCCTCGGGGTTTTTATCGAACGAATCGACGAGACTACGACGAATCTGAACAAAGGGCAGTGGACTGGGGGTTTGGGCATTTTCGTCGGAGCTCGGCGGCTCAAGGCAGCGGCGGCTCAGGTGGACTCGACGGCGGAGCGCGGCTGCTGGCGGAGGTTCTAGCAGCGACGGGATGTTGGGGAGGACAGCAAGGTGCTCGGGGAGGAGGTCGACAATGATGCGAATGGTGGCTCGACGTCGGCAGCAGAGGAGGAACGACGGGCTGCTAGAGGCGGAGCTCGGGGGGTCGAGGGGTTCTTCGGGCTACAGGAGCGCGGCGGGACGTCTCAGGCGGCGGCCGTGGGGCTGACGGCAACGAGCGAGTCGGAGGCGGCTTTGGCGTGGCCTGGAGGAGTTCTCGGCGGCGGAGGGGCTTTGGGCGTCAGAGGGGGTCTCAGGCGGCGGTGGAGGAGGTCTGCAGAGCGAGGAAGCTGGCGGCGGTGGCTCAGGACGGCCTGGGGGTGGTTTGGATCTGGTGCGTGTGGAGTTGGTGGAGGTGAAGAGCTCGGTCGGAGCTTGGGTGTGCGGGGATGAGCGAGCGGCGGCGGAGGTTCGACTGGCGGAGGTCGGCGTGGAAGATCGGCGGAGGTGGCGAGCTTTGGCTGGAGGAAGGGGAGAAGGAGGCGGAGGTGGCTGAGGCGGTTTGGGTTGGGTTTTTTCTTTCTTTTTTTTTCTCTGGAATTGGGAGAGAACGAGAGGAAGAAGAAATAGAAGGAGAGAGAGAGTGATTGGAGAGAGAAGATGAGTTGTCAAATTGTGAGAGGGTGGGAGAATAGGAAAGTGGGAGAGAGAAAATTACGGGAGTAAAATGGGAAGGTGTATAAAAGCTGATGAGGAATTGATTTGGGGGAAATTAGGAAAGAATTCAAATTCAAATGAGAAAAATAAGAGAGGGAAAAATTCAAAAATTCCACATAATATTCTGAATTATATTAATAATTTATAGTCAACCAAATAAATAAAAATCTTTTTATTAATATTTATATACTACTGTATTATGCTCAAGTTACATCAAATATAACAAGGTTATTAATAATATTAGTCACCAAATAATTATATATATAAAAAAATCACTAAACCGTAAATTAATATTTAGTAGAATTAAAAATACAAGACTATATATTTTATTATTTATTTTTTTTAAAAAACTCAAAAAATTCTAGAAATTAAGAAAAGTATTAATAAAGTATAATATAATATTTTAAATACTAGAAAAATTTATTTAAATACGTATCTAAATTTACGGGTGTTACATCCTACTCCCCTTAAAACAAATTCCGTCCTCGGAATTAAACCCAAGGACAGAGATATGGAACGAGAGTTGGTACTCGTGAATCAACAAGACAAGAAATAATGAGAGGCTCCAGAATCAAGGGTGATAAAGCAAGAATGGAAGAACAAGAACTTTATCTAGTATAGAAGGAAGATACATCTAAACTAGCACTCAAAAATAATTCCTATCATAATATCATAAGGCCTTGGTGGGATGAAGGATCCTCCTGTGGTATGCGCAGTACTTCGGATCCGCGGTATTATCAGCTTCCTCCTGATTCGTGATCGGTGGTAGCTTGATCTTGTTATTTTTAAGGAGCGATTCGAAGATGGCTGGAACATCTTCGTCTTTGAAGGAGTACTCTTTTTGAGGCCTCTGATCCGAAGTCTTCTGCTGTCTCCGGGACTGCTGTTGTGACGTTTGATTGGCATCAACAGCTGCTGCAGGTGTTTTACCCTTACCACGGGAGGCAAAGTTCGAGTTTGGAGGATTGGCCGTCGATCGACTCCTCTCGGCCTTCTTCCTTCGGAGGAAGCGTTCGGCTTGTTCCCCTCGGACCTTCAGGTCTTTCCAAGTGTTGGAGGGTGCTGTTCCCATTGCTTCTAGCACGTCCAAGGAAAGATTGTTGTGGTAGGTCTGGAGAATGAACTCCTCAGTGATCGGGTCCCGACAGTTTATTGCTTTGTTCCGGAACCTCTTGACGAAGGTGTCCACTAACTCCCTATCCTTTTGTTTCTCGTCGAGCAACGTTCCGATAGAGATTTCGGTGTCGTCGTCGAAGAAATTCGTGAGGAACTTAGTCTCCATGTCATCCCAGCTGTTTATGCTTCCTAGCTTGAGGCGACGATACCAATCGAAGGCAGCTCCGCGAAGAGTGCCAACGAATGACCGCACCATCAGAGGCTCATTACCGGAGATAATACCCAAGTGCGATTTGAAATAAATCAAATGCTGAGTGGGGGAACCCTTCCCATCGAACGGCGTGAAGTTGATTAGACTAAACTTCGCCGGATAGGGGATTGACTCCCACTCCCTTGGGTATGGACAAGGAATGCCCGTTTTCTTCACCTCTTGAGCGGACATCAACGTATTGATCTTATTCTCGAGGTTTTTGATCTTGAGGTTTTCACCTGTACCTTCGTTGGCATCCTCATTACCACCCCCTGCGTTGATGGGAGGGTCATTGGCATTATGAGTTTCGTCCGTATCCGTGTGCTCCTCTTCTTGAACGACCTGGTTACGGCGGCTTGGTTCACCTTGTTGGTTCCTTAATGCCTGGAGTTGTTGGTCATGCATCTCTTTCATAGTCTGCATGGCCATCTGCATCTCGAGCCTGAAACTCTCCTGTTGTTTGGCCATGGCTTCTTTGAGCATTTTGGCCACTTGTTCCGCGCTTATCATGAATGACTCGCGGGGTTCTCCTTCGCTGGATACAGTGTTGTCAGATGCAACCGCAGAGGAAGCATCCGACTCTTCATCTTCTGAAGGTAATCTTGTCCGAACCCTGCCATACGTCCTTCGTGAGATGGCTCCGGACTGCAAACGGGTTAGACGCTGGGATGCATTCAGAATCGACTCGAGATCATCCCGTGCCAATGTCCCCTTGTTGGTCATATTAGCGGTGACTCTTGAATGTTCACCGTCTTTAACCACCGTTCTCTTTTGTCGGAAACGCCTAGGCCTTGGCTTTGGCGTCTCAGTGCTGAGCCTCTCGAACACCGAAACTCTTTCGGGGACCGTCTTAGTGCAATTACACTGAGACAATACCGCCCGAATGAGTTTGGAACAGGGGCACTGAGCTTCGAGCCTACGAGGACTTCTTTTTCTGGCTCTGTTCGTACCCCCAGCACGATAGTACAGCTCGTCCGTATGAAAGTCGGAACAACCTATCGCGTGTTGGCACGATTTCCCAGGTATAACGTTATCGTCATCGGACGACAACGTTTCCTTCTGGGGGCGAATTGCCTTCTTTGGGCTTTCAAAGGTTACGCGTCTCGAAACGCGCCTTTGTGGGCGTGAATCTTCGACGAGCTTCTGGACTTCGATGCGCAAATTGGCACGCGCAGTAGCCTTGAACTCCTTATCATGCTGAGAGTGATAGCGACCCCCAGCATGTTGAGTCGTTCGGGGCTCTCTCATCGGGCCCAAACGATCTTGAATTGGAGCTTTGCCTCTTTCATCGGGGATTGGACCGAGGCGTTCCAAAATTGACCTCCTTCTTCGGGATGGTTCGCAGGATCACCCGGAGCAATTGTAGGGATCATCGGCGATTTGAGTTGGCTCGCCGGAGATTGAACCTGCTTCGAAGGCTGTAACGATTGTGCCTTAACCTGAATCGCCGTTTCAGATTTCGGCCTCCATACTTGGCGGGTTGGGGGCGGTTTCTTTGCCACCTCCTTCTGCAGCCTTCTACGGGCTTCTTCAATTTGAGCCCGTGCCTGCGCTGATAGTGCGCGGCGCTTGCGAATGCGTTCCTCCAACGTTGATCGGTTCCTTTCGACGCGGATCCATTCGTCCGTCGGAGGCTTGGAGGAGTTACCATTCATCGGTTGTTGAGGCCGTTTACCTCTTCTGTTCTTCAGATCCGCCTTGTAGCGAACTCCGTCAACAGATTCCATGGCCTTTGCGAATTGTTTCGCAAGGCGTTGTCGTTGCCTTTGGCGGGCTCTCTTCGAGAGAGTCACTACGCCCCCTGTGGCAGAAGGGGTTGGCCAGAGTAGATCCGACCTGGTTGGAAATTGGAGGGATCTCACCCGGTGCGGCTTCGGCATTCAGCGGGGCGAGATCTTCGTTGGTGTCTTCAACATCTTCGTACCAACGAATTTTTCTCCTGGGGGAGAACTTCTTGGACTTGCGAGGGGAGGTAGATCCGGACGAGGATGACAGATACTCCTCGAACTTTTGTTGGTCGAATTCGTACTCGACCTCCTCCTCGACCGGGATCAAGATCCGCGGCTGCGACGCAACGATCTCGTCGGCGAGATCGGTGGCTCCCACTGTGGTCGCCAGATTGTTCGTGGGAAAATTCGTTGCTTTCTTCATTGTTGATATCATTGTACACTTAATAATCGTTTATCGAGTTACAAAGATCCGGTCTTTTTATAAGAGCCGGTTACAATGAAAATCAAAATACAAATAAAGAAAAATTACAACTTGTTTCCTTCTTTGTCGAACGAATCGCGAGCTCCTGTTATGCGGTCACTCGCTTTGTGGGTTCTTTGCCTACGCCGGGGTTAATCCGTGGACCACCGCGTGATCTCGATCCGGTCGGATCTACACGATATGATGGGTACTATTCCACCAAGGGAATAATAGCCGGGAGGGATTGTTTCACCAAGGAAACAACCGCTCGATGCTCGGGATCTAAGAACCAAGCTTAGATCCGGAGTGTGATCGTGTAGATCTCAGATCCGATTCTCTCGAACTCCTGCCTTATTTGACGTTGACGATCGCCGAGCACCGGATCTAGAAGTCCAAGCCTTCAAAGTTGAGATCTTTTTTAGATCTGAATCTCTAATCCAGCAGGGCTTCGCCTCCTCCAAAATCCAACCTTTGAACCAAATTAGCACAAGGCCTATTTATAGGCACTCAGAACTATGCATTTGCACAGTTCTGTGCCTAGCCACCCCTGGGTGGCTCGGCCTTAGCCGAGCCACCTCAGGGTGGCTCAGCCTTGGCCGAGCCACCCTGGGGTGGCTCGGCCACCGAGCCACCTCAGGGTGGCTCGGCTTGGGCCGAGCCACCTTGGGGAGGCTCGGTTTCGGCCGAGTTCCCCGGGTGTTGTCCGTTTCGTCCGTCGTTTGGGTTCCGTCGCTCGGGTTCCGATTCGTTGTTGATTTGGACTTTGATTCGGTTGTGTGGTTGACTTGGTTTGGAATCGATTCGTTGACTTTATTCCAGATATGGCAGTTAATCCACTTCTGAGTTCGAGTCCGAAACCGATCTTGATTCGGTCGTGGTTCATCCGAGTTCGCTCTTGTTTAGATGACTCGTTGACTCCTCAAACCGTTGGCTTCATTCCGCGTGCTAATGGATTGTTGGCGTGCGGTTCGTTAGCCTCATTAGTCCACTTCGTCGCATATTGCTTAGCTTCGGCGTTGTGGGATAACAGTTTTGTTTGGATATGTCGCCCGATGATCCGTTTGTTGAATCGGCGTCATCGAGCTGTGCTAAGGGACCTATAGGCAATTTTATACGCCTACAGTTAGCACGATTCTGAGGTGGAAGCGTGGTGTTGTGACTAGCATCCTCATTGCCACCCCCTGCATTGACGGGAGGATTATTGGCATTGCGAGCTTCGTCCGCATTCGTATGCTCATCTTCTTGAACAACTTGATTACGGCGGCTTGGCTCACCTTGCTGGTTCGTCAGTGCCTGGATTTGTTGCTCATGCATTTCTCTCATACTCTGCATGGCCATCTGCATTTCGAACCTGAAGCTCTCCTGTTTTTTGGCCATGGCTTCTTCGAGCATCTTGGCCACTTGCTCCGCGCTTATCATGAATGTCTCGCGGGGTTGTCCTTCACTGGACATGGTATTATCAGATGCAATTGCCGAGCCGGCATCTGATTCTTCATCTCCCGAAGGTACTCTTGTCCGAACCCTACCATACGTTGCAAGAATAATAGCTCCGGACTGCAGACGAGTTACACGTCGGGGCACCTCTGGAATCGCCTCGGGATTGTCCTGAGCTGATGTTCCCTTACTGGTCATATTGGCAGTGACCCTCGGAAATTCTCCATCACCGACCATCGTTCTTCTTTGCCGGAAACGCCTATGCCTTGGTTTTGGCGTTTCTATACTGAGCCTTTCGAACACAGAAACTCTCTCGGGGATTGCCTTGATACAGTTGCACTCAGACAGTACCGCCCGAATGAGATTTGAACAAGGGCACTGAGTTTCGAGCCTTCGAGGGCTTCTCTTTCTGTGTTTGTTCGTACCCCCGGCACGATAGTACAACTCGTCCGTTTGAAAGTCAGAGCAACCTATCGTGTGTTGGCACGATTTCTCAGGTATAATGCAATCGTCATCAGACGATAACGTTTCCTTCTGAGAGCGAACTACCTTCTTTGGGATTTCAAGAGTCACGCGCCTCGAAACGCGCCTTTGTGGGCGTGAATTCTTGACGGGCTCCCGAACTTCGATGCGCAAAGTGGTGTGCCTGGGTGCCATGATTTCTTTGTCATGCTGAAGGTTGCGACGACCCCCAGCATGTTGAATCGTTCGGGATTTCTTCATTGGCTCCAAACGTTCCTGAAATGGAGCTTTGCCTCGTTCCTTGGGAAGTGGACCGAGGCGCTCCAACACCGACTTCCTTTTCTGAGACGGTCCTACGGGATCTCCCAGAGCAGTTGTAGAAATCATCGGTGGTTTGGATTAACTCGCCGGAAGTTGCACTTTCGGAGACTGCAGTTGTTGTTCCTTAGTCTGAATTGCCGCTTCAGACTTCGGTCTCCAAACCTTGCGTGTTGATGGCGGCTTCTTGGCCACCTCTTTCTGCAATCTTCTACGGGCTTCTTCGGCTTGAGCTCGTGCCTGCGCTGATAATACGTGGCGTTTGCGGATGCGCTCCTCGAGCGTTGAACGATTTTGTTTGACACGGACCCATTCGTTCGTCGGCGGCTTGGAGGAGCTACCCTTCATTCGTTGTTGAGGCTGTTTGCCTCCCTTGTTTTTCAGATCCGCGTTGTAGCGGACCCCATCAACAGACTCCATGGCCTTTGCGAATTGTTTCGCAAGGCGTTGACGCTGCCTCTGGCGAGCTCTCTTAGAGAGAGTCACCATGCCTTCAATGGCAGATTTGACCTGCTTAGAGGCCGGTGGAACATCACCTGACGCAACTTTGGCGTCAATCGGGGTGAGATCGTCGTTGGTAGCTTCAACTTCTTCGTATCAACGAACTTTTCTCCTGGAGGAGAACTTCTGGGACTTCTTGGACTTACGGGGGGAGGTTGATCCAGACGAGGACGACACGTACTCCTCGTACTTCGGTTGGTCGAACTCATACTCGACCTCCTCCACGACCGGGATTGAGATCCGCGGCTGCGACGCTCCAATCTCGACCGCGAGATCGGCGGCTCCCACTGTGGTCGCCAGATTGTTCGCGTGGAAAACCATTGCTTTCTTCATTGTCGATTCCATTGCACACTCGGTAATTGTTTATCGATTACAAAGATCCGGTCTTTTTATAAGATCCGGTTACAAGAAATCAACAAAAAGTAAAAATTACAACTTTCCTTATTTGTCGAACAAATCACGAGCTCCTGTTTTTCGGTCGCTCGCTTGCGTGGGTTGTTTGCTTGCGCCGGGGGTTTATCCGTTGACCACCGCGTGATCTAGATCCGGGCAGATCTACACGATTCGATGGGTGCTATTTCATAAAGGAAATAACAGCCGGTGGGTACTATTTCACCAAGGAAATAGTAGCCTTTAGTTCTCGGGATCAAAGGCCAAGCTTTGATCTGGAGTATTACCTCGTGTAGATCTCAGATCTGATTTCCTCTCTCAAACTCCTGCCTTTTGTGACGCGGATGCTCGGTAAGAACCAGATCTGAATGTCCAAGTCTTCAAGCCTTCAAAACTCAAGAATGAGATCTCAATTCGGTAGAGTTTCGGCTCCCAAAAAGTCCTCCCTCACAAATGAACACCCTTGGCCTATTTATAGGCACCCAGATCTGTGCCTGGGCACAGATCTGGGCTGAGGTGGCTCGGCCACCGAGCCACCTTCGGGTGACTCGGTTTTGGCCGGGTCTCTTTTGGTGTTGGTTTCCGTCGTCTTCCGTTGTATCCGGTTTTCTGTGTTCGGACTCGATTCGTTGTCCTGATTTGGCAGTAAATCTGATTCCTGATTAGGTAGTAAATCCGCTTCTGAGTTCGAGTCCGAAACTGATCTTGATTCGATCGAGATTCGTCCGAGTCCGCTCTTGGTTGGATGACTCGTTGATTCTTCAACCCGTTGGCTTGATTCCGTACGCGAGTGGATTCATTCCGTTGTTTGCGCGCGGTTTGTCAGCTTCGTAGCCTCGTTAGTCCGCTTCGTCGCGTATCGTTTGGCTTCGGTGTTTGCGGGCTAACGGTCGTGTTTGGATACGCCGCCCGATGGTTGTTTGTCGATCGGCGTCGTCGAGCTTTGTTAAGGGACCTATAGGCAGTTTTATACGCCTACAGTGAGTGCTCCCACTTAACCTCTAACTAAGCAAAACTAGTACGTCGGGCGAAAAATCTAAAAAAGGAACCCCCCATATATACCATGTGTTCCAAGTGATTAGGAGTTAAGTATTAATATCCATATTCTAATGTTAAATATAAATATGTCCACATCGACAATCACGTGTATAAACAAAACATAGATAAATTAATCAAATTACTTGCTCAAACAGGTGTGGCTAGTCGCAACGCATATCCTCCTCGCGCTCCCAAGAAGCCTCCTCAGCTCCTTTCCAGTTCCATTGAACTTAACCAACGGTATAATCCTATTTTTAAGCTTCTTGTCCTCTTTGGCAAGGATACAAACATGAATCTCTATCATAGACAAGTCATCATTAAGCTCATTTCCTGGGGCATCTAATACCTCTTGCTGCTTCTCATCGTGTAAATGTTTCTTAAGCATCGAAACATGGAAAACGTCATGTATACCCGACATCGATGTTGGAAGGTCTAGCTGATATGAAACGGCTTCAATGCGCTCAACTATCATGAACATACCAATATATTGTGGGGCAAGCTTTCCCCATCTACCAAATAATTGAATACCCTTCATTGGCGATACCTTCAACATGATAAAATCTCCAACCTAAAACTCTAAAGGTCGTCGTCTCTGATCCGCGTAGCTCTTTTGCTGACTCTGAGCAGCAAGAATACGCTCTTAATTAATACTACCTTCTCAGTAGTGTGTCTCACAAGCTCCTGTCCATGTAATAAGCTATCATCTGGCTTTGCCTAACAAATCGGGGATCTATAGGGCCTCCCGTACAATGCCTCATACAGAGCCATACCAATCGTCACTTGATAACTATTATTATAAGCGAACTCGATCAAGGGAATATGGTCCTCCCAGCTACCCTGGAAGTCTAAACTACAAGCCTGCAACATGTCCTCCACTACTTGATTCACTCTCTCTGTTTGCCCATCCGTTTGCAGGTAAAACACACTGCTATATAATAATCTGTTGCCAAATGAATCCTGAAAGCTCCTCCAAAAATGCAAAGTGCAAACCGAGTCTTGATCTGATACGGTCATCTCTAGAACTCTGGGAAGTCAAACTATCTCCCGAATGAAGATCCTCATATAAGTCTCGACAGTATAGGTAGTCCTCATCGGTATAAAATGCACTGACTTCGTCAACCGATCAACTACCACCTGTAGGCGTATAAAATTGCCTAGAGGTCCCTTATCACAGCTCGACGACGCCAATTCAACAAACGGACCATCGAGCGACGTATCCAAGCACGACCGTTATCCCGCCAACGCCGAAGCTAAGCCATACGCAACGGAGTAGGTTAACGAGGCGATGAAGCCAACAAATCGCACCCAAGCATTGGAACGTATCCACTCGCACGCGGAATCAAACCAACGTTTCAGGGAATCACCGAGTCATCTAAACAAGAGCGAACTCGGTGATACGACGATCGAATCAAGATCAATTCCGGACTCGAACTCAAAAGTGGGTTTACTGCCATATTTGGAATCGGATCAAAACGAATCGAATCCGAACAAGTCAACCACACAACCGAATCGAAGTCCAAATCAACAACGAATCAGAACCGGAAACACCGGAAAACCCAAAACGACGAAACGAACCAACACCCGGGAGCTCGGCCGAAACCGAGCCAACCCGGGGTGGCTCGGCCCAAGCCGAGCCACCCCAGGGTGGCTCGGTGGCCGAGCCACCTAGGGGTGGCTAGGCTCAGAACTGTGCAAATGCACAGTTCTGAGTGCCTATAAATAGGCCAGGGCATGGTTCATTTCGGAGGTTGGATTTTTGAGGGTCGAAGCTCTGCCGGATTGGAATCTGAGATCTAAAAAAGATTGGAGCTTTAGAAGATTGAAGACTTGGACTTTGAGATCCGGTGCTCGGCGATCATCCACGCCAAACAAGGCAAGAGTTCGAGAGGGACCGGATCTGAGATCTACACGATTTTCCTCCGGATCTAAGCTTGGTTCTTAGATCCCGAGAAGAGTCTCGAATTCGCTTGGTCGATTTCGACACTTGGGCTACTATTTCCTTAGCGAATTAGTACTCCACCCGGCTGTTATTTCCTTCGCGGAATAATACCCGTCATATCGTGTAGATCCGACTGGATCGAGATCACGCGGTGGTCCACGGCAAATAACCCCGGCGCAGGCAAAGAACCCACACAAAGCGAGTGACCGCATAACAGGAGCTCGCGATTCGTTCGACAAATAAGGAAATAAAGTTGTAATTTTTCATTTCTTTTTATTTGATTTTCGTTGTAACCGGATCTTATAAAAAGACCGGATCTTTGTAAT
>BQKN01055362.1:0-14287 GCA_022839385.1 Asparagus kiusianus | reverse complement strand
GAGCCCCTCAAACGGCCGCTCATGGTACAAGTGAGGAGCATGATATCTCCTAACAGTACATGATCACATTCCATGAGTCAAGGAGTGACCACGCTATCTCTCCTCTATTTAAGAACTTCTTCCGGCCACGGAGAAGGGATTCAGCAGTTCGGTTAGCTCATAGTTAATTGATCAGTTAGCTGAACCACGGCTCTCAACTCCCGACGGGGTTGACGACAAGCATAACCTCTGCATCGTAGCATCCTCTTCCAGCTTTCGACCCTAATAGCCATTAAGCTTGGGAGCTCAAACCCGACCAACACGAGCCTCTACTGTGTACTGAAGCTCACCAGCGACCTCGGTCCAATAGTCCAAGGAAAGCAGACTCGGTGCGAGAACCGAGGGAGGCGTCCTATAGCTACCAAAGTCCCCACGTTAAATAAGGAGGGTCTTTCCTCCAGTTCTATTGTAACTTTGATTCATTAGTTTGTAATAAGCTATTCTTATAAATACAAACGAAATCCCTGTTTCGGAAGATTAAAATTTACACCTACAGAAGATGGCGACCACAGTAGGAGAAGCTGTTTCCTCAACAAAAATAGTGGTAGCTCAATTTGATGAGGTTCCTATAGGGACGACCGTAGAGTTCCTAGAAATCAAGTTCGACTAGGCCAAGTACGAAGAGTACTTGTCCTCCTCCTCCTCTGGTGGCAATACGTCCCGCAAATGCCACCAAATCATGCGTAGAGGCCGATCTGAAACGGTCAAAGCCCCCGCGCCCAAGGGCGCTATCCGAGTCATGGCAGGGAATCAAACTTCCCCAAAGTTGATCACGGCCAGACCAAAGGTCAGCGACACTAGGTGAAATATCGCCAAATGGGTCGCCAGACGATCCTCACGCTTCACCCAAGAAGAAGCGGAGGTTCACTCTGGCACGAACCAGGTCGACACGATCTGCCTGGACGCTCCTCTTTCAAGAAGAGCCAGGCAGTAGCGACGACAGCTCCTCGCCCTGTAGAAGGCTCAAACCCTCGCCTTGTTTGACGACCTGAGGTATTATTCAAGTCTGAACGAGGCGAGGCAGAAACTTGACCCTCCCAAGGCTGAGGAGAGCACAAAATCAGGTGCACTCGCGCGCTCAGGCAGGATCCGCCTTGACCAAAACATCTCCCATTCTGTCGAATCCAACACTCCAGGCGGGCCCGCCAGAATAGGCGAATTTCGCTTCTCAGGTCATATCCCTGAAGCGAACAGACTACCCAACTCAGGCGAGTCTGCTCAAGCAGACGGACCGTCAACATCAAGCGAGCCACGTCAAGTCCGCTCGACAGACAGACGTCATAGTCAAATAAGCCTTCACGATAAAGGCAAAGCAGTAGGCGAGACATCCTAAACTCGCCCACATGAGCGAGTAGACGAGGCCCGCCAACAGGCACAAACTCGTCCGAACGCTACGACTAGCCTGTCAAGGCGAACCCGCCTAACTCCAACACTTAAATACCCCTCCCGGGGTGCGCAAGGGGGTTCATCTAAACCCCGATCGTGCAGTCACCTAGCTGAACCCTCTAGCCCTGGTGACTGTCACCAACCACCCGCGAAGGATCTCTGGGGGTATCTAACTCATAAACGCACTATGCGAGAACTAAGCCCGCAGTGTCACTGTGAGAGACTCATTCAGGCGGTACTCACTGACTGCCAGTGTGTAGAAACGGCAAGGCCCTCGGTATTCGAAAGACTCGCTCAACGGCCCTCCAAGCCGAGATCTTCAAGTCGAAGGCAGCACCGCAGAAAGAGACTCGCCGCCGACGATCTAGAGCTCCCGTCCGCTACAATTAATATGACGGACAAAGGTAAGGTCGTGCTTTCTGGTTCACCATATTCGGACTCCTTCCTGGGGCCTAATCCTCCGCATGCTCGACGTGGACAAGACGGTATATACCAACGCACCCGCAGTCGCACAGGGGTGAGCATTGGGTTCGATTACTCAACTTTAACACCTCCCTCTGATGATGAAGATGATGCTTGCTCAGCGGCAGCCACATCCCAAACATCGCACTCAAGTCATGACACACTAGTAAGGGTACACGTGGCTAACACCACGAATGGCCAGACGGTTGCCAAGAGGTTCGAAGATCAACAAGCAACCATCAACTCCTTAAAGGAAACGTTGGAGCAACTTCTAAACATGAAGAAGAAGAAAAAAAACCTAGCACACCCTACCGCGGCCAACGGGGAGTAAGGAGTAGGTGCCTCTTCCTCATCCAGCGACCAAAATGGAAGATAATGTCGGCCCACACTCCGATTATTCTTCCAAGATGTCGCTGGGGATGTCGCACACTGGGGTAGCACCCGCGACAAGAGGTTCGATGAGTTACAAAGCCAACTCAACCCTTTGAAGCTCCAGCAAAACATGAACAAGCTGGGGGTAGTCCGACCCTACCCTGTCGAGTAGGATACAACCCCATACCCAGGGAAGTTCAAGCCGATTAGCTTGGTGCAGTTCGATGGCAAGGGCTCACCCTCACAGCACATCTACTACTTCATGGCACAGACCGGGTTCCTTACAGGGAACGATGCTATTCTCACCCGGTTGTTCATAGGCACTCTTAAGGGGGTAGCGTTTGAATAGTTCTACAAGTTGGAACCTGGCTCTATCAAGTCATGGGCTGACGCGGAGAGGCTCTTCTTAGCCCGCTTCTTCGACAACGACACGGAGGTGTCGATGGCCACCCTCCTCGCCAAGAAGCAATAGAAGTCAGAGTCGGTCAACAACTTCATAAAGAGATTCAAGAACCGATCAGTCCACTGTCGGGACCAAGTTTCTGAGTCCATGCTGATTGAAATATGCCGCAATAATCTCTCGATCCATATTCTATCCAAAGTCGGCACGGTGGAAACCCGAACCTGGAAGGAACTTGTTCGCCAAGGCCAGCAGGTAGAAAATATGATCAAGAGGCTAGAGGCCGAAGAACCTCACCCCAAGAAGGGAACTGTGGAGCTGATCGTGCCAAAGAATCCCCCTCGAATAAGTAGAAAAGAGATCATGGCCGTCAATGCTGCTTCGGCACCCAAAATGGCCCAAAGGTCAAATCCCAGGTAGTTCGAGCAACGCCCTCCAAGGCAATACGACTTCAGAGAGGACCAGGTAGTGGCAACATTCGACACTCTCTTAAAGAGCAATCAAAACAAACTACCAGAGATCACGAAGCCTGAGGAAGCAAACAAGACTAGCGACCCGGGTTACTATGCGTATCACTGATTCCTTGGTCACCATACCTCTAAGTGTTACATCCTTAAGGACAAGCTTTAGGCCCTCTACGATGCAGGAATCCTAAAAAAGGAGAAGGTACAAAAGTAGGTGACCACGAATATGATCACCCTGAGTTTTAGGACAGATCTCCTAGAGGTTCAGGCTCCAGCGGGGGTAACTCCTATCCCTAAGGCGGTCCTGAAAATCACTAACGACGACCCTCACAACCAACAAGGGAGAGGTTTAGTACCCCAGACCTTGCCATCAGGTCAGGTGATATAGGTCCATCCGGACCACCTCAACAACAAACAGTGGACTGCAAAACCCTTAAGGAAGGCCAAGGGCAAACATTGCAATGTCGTCTCTGCTATACCGGACGGAGACCAGACTGCGGTATCTACCCTCACAGACTCCGATGAGAAAACTGTCGTCCTCGCTACTCGAGCATGAAAAGAATTCGCCAAAGAATACCCTACGAGGGCGGAGAATGTGGTAGGGCCTCCCACAAGGTCAGCGGTAGCAACCCCTCCGAATCCAGACAGGCTAACCTCGAGCAATCAGCCTTTCCGATTGAACGTACTCACGTAGCTGAAGAGCATCCCCATGCGAATTACCATGTATGAGCTCCTGTGGTTATCCAGGCCTACCCGAGAAGCCCTACAAGAAGCATTGGCCAACTCGGAAGTCTTCGCCACTTACTTCTTGAGGGAAGAAGACACAGAACGGGAATGTATGATGTGCTGCCAGACCACCGAGAGCTGGGTCCCTTGCATCACATTCACTCCTGAGGACATGCTCATCAAAAGCACCTCTCATTATTGACCACTGTACTTCACAGGGTATGTCGGTTCCTCCAAAGTGGATCGAATTCAAGTCGACCCGGAGTCTGCACTAAGCATCGTACCCCTAAAGTTAATCAAACATCTGGGGATACCCCCGAAACGTCTATCTACGACTACCACGACTATATTTGGCTTTAATGCCACTGGAACTCGGCCGCTCGGCAAAATCCGTCTGAAGTGCCGAATAGACGACATGAAGACAGAGGTGACCTGCTATGTCATCGACGTCGAGCCATCCTATAATGTGCTCTTAGGACGTCCGTGGATCCACAGTAATCGAATAGTCCCGTCCACATTACACCAATGCTTGAAGCATGTGGGCGATTATTAGCTGGTGAAAATAGTAGTGGCTGACAAGCAACCCTTTAAAGGTGTCGAGAACTACATCACAGACTCTCTGTTGTACCAGGACCCTGATGAGCCATCGATCGAGGAGCTTGAGAGCGGCAATGAGGCGGATAGCAAACCTGAGTACAGCAACGGCCTGGTCCTGAATGATTTCGAGTCAATTATAATTAGCTACGAAAGTCACAATGTAACCAACGCTGTTCAGGCGGAGGAGATTATCTTGAATGAGAAGTTCAACTTTGCTTATTTATCGTCTTGTTCAACGTCCGAGGATGATGCGCCTAATGACCTAATGTCGAAGCTCTATAACGACCATTACCTACACTTTCCTGTATGCTCGTCGTATGCCACGAAGAAACAACCGATCAAGTCTTCACAAGACATACTCGTCGTGCTAGCCCGGGATAACTATCAAAAAGATATTATCTTTGGACGAATCGATCACCCTTTGCGCACATTGTGGGACGAGTCTAAAGAGGAAGACCCCGCGCCTCAATTTTCACAGTACAGTCAAGTCACGAAGCACATAATGAGCAACATGGGATACGACCTCACTCGTCCAGAGGGCCTGAATTACGGCCAAGGGCGAAATACAGTCATCCGACCTACTTATGTGCCTAAAGGCAAACCCTCAAATTACTTCAACAAGACTCGAAGGGGTTTAGGCTACTCCTCTTCCTCATTAAATTTGTTCTGTTATTTCAACGAGGAATCCGACTATGCACGTTCGGGGGATCGATCGTCGACAACCTCAGCATGAGACTCAGACGTCGGCATAGGAGACTTGTTCGACAACCTTACAGTCAACATGGTTGCGATTGATCCCGCCGAAATGTCAGGGGACGGATAGGTCTTGCTTTATGATGAGACATAGGACCGTCACGTCAACGCTCAGTGGAATAGTCGCTTCGAGCAACGTGAACCACCAACCGAGGACGAAATCCTCTAAGTGAACATGGGCGATGAGACCAATCCAAAGCCCATATTCATCAGTGGTAGTCTACCTCCCTAAGAGAAAGAAGATCCCGTTGCCCTCATACGGGAATACATCGATGTCTTCGCATGGAATTACGAGGACATGCCCGACCTCAACCCACGGGTCATCATGCATCGCCTCAACATCGGCTCAGACGCCAAACCAGTCAAACAACAACAGAGACGGTTTTGTTCGCAAATCATGGAGGCGATCGAGGCCGAAGTGAAGAAGCTAATCGAATTCGGCTTCATCAAAGAGGAACAACACCCCGACTAGGTAGCTAATATTGTTCCAGTCCTGAAGAAGAATGGTAAGATTCACATCTGCATCGACTTTAGGGATCTCAATGCTGCTTGCCCTAAAGACGAGTTTCCTTTACCCATCACGGATGTCATCATTGATAACACGTGCGGGTTTAAGTGGATGTCCTTCATGGATGGATTCTTAGGGTACAATCAAATCAAAATGCACCCCAAAGACTAAAAACACACTTCATTCAGGACTCCCATGGGGGTATACTGCTACACGATCATGCTATTCGGACTCAAAAACGTAGGTGTAACCTACTAACGTGCCATGAGCATGATCTTTCGAGATCACCTGCGGAAGACAGTAGAGTGCTATGTGGACGACTTGGTCGTGAAATGTCGTAGTAAAGATGACCATCTCCAAGACTTGAGGGTGATGTTTGAACTTATGAGAACTCACCAACTCAAGATGAATCCTACGGAGTCATTCTTAGGGATGTCTAGCGGTAAATTCCTCGGGTTCGTGGTGACAACGAAAGGGATCCGAATTAACCCAGATAATGTACGAGCCATTCAAGAGCTTCAACCGCCCCAAAATCTTAAGGAGCTAAAGGGTCTTCAGGGACGATTAGCTTATATCCGGAGATTCATTTCAAATCTTTCGGGTAAGTGTCAACCCTTCTCCAAACTGATGAAGAAAGGTACTTTCTTCGTGTGGGACGAGCCTTGCCAACGGGCCTTTGAGGAGATCAAAGCTTATCTCTTAAACCCGCCTATCCTTACGGCTCCAATCTCAGGAAAGCCATTCCTCATCTACATACGGGCTATGGAGTATTCTCTAGGTGCTCTCTTGGCACAAAATAATGACGCCGACCATGAGCAGGGCATCTACTACCTGAGTAGAACTTTACAGGGCGCCAAACGTGATACCCTATGGTCGAAAAGGAGTGTTTGGCCTTGGTATTTGCCATCCAAAAGATGAGACACTACCTAGTTGGCCAAACCATCCACGTCATTTCCCGGATGAACCCCATCCGAGTCTTCATGACATAGCCTGTGGCCTTAAACTGGCGTTTGGCTAGATGGGCGCTCCTGCTATCTCAATACGACATTCACTTCATGCCACAGAAGTCAGTCAAAGGACAGGCTATCTGTGATCTCATGGCTAGTCATCCGCTAGGGGTGAAAACTGACCTATTCGAGGATTTGCCAGATGAACCCCCCGAAGTCAACACGACCTCCCTAGCGGAAGCCTGGCAGATATTCTTTGACGGCATGTCTTGCATCGGCACGAGCGAATCTATCATTACAGGAGTGGGGGTGGTCCTCACTTCCCCACATAACTACATACTACCCTGTGCCTTTTCTCTAACAGAGCCATGCACTAACAACGTGGCTGAGTACAATGCGCTACTCATTGGGCTCGAGTTGGCAAGATAGTTAGAGATAAAGCACCTCGAGGCTTACGGCGACTCCCAGCTCATTGTCAAGCAAATGATGGGGGAATACGAAGTCAGGAATGATGACCTGATCCCACTTCACAAAGCAGCCACCAAGTTAGCGGAGTCGTTCGAAAGCTTCCGCATAGAGCATGTCCTTTATTCCAAGAACACACACGCGGATGCCCTCGCATCCCTAGCAACTAACTTGGTCCAACCACTAGAAATGACTTAATGGGTCACTGTGGCGAGCCGAAGACTCTTTCAACCAAAAGACGTTCTAGAAGTGAACGCCACTCACCAAGTTTCAGATCAGCCCGATCCGAAAGATTGGCATCTCCCGATCATCGATTATGTCGTGTACGACATGCTGCCCGAAGACACTAGGGAGCGGGAGTCTGTCCGCCGATGCGCCTCAAGGTTCTACTACGATTCGACCACAAAGACATTGTATCGAAGGTTGTATAATGGCTTGTTACTTCGAAGTCTTTTAAAGACAGAAGCATGAGAGGCTCTGTGCAAAGCCCATGACGACACTTGCGGAGCTCACCAGCCCGGACCCAAGCTTTAGGATCGATTACGGAGGATAGGCTACTTTTGGCCTGGAATGGTTAGCAACGCGGTTACTTATGCCAAGCGTTGCCACATGTGCCAAATCCACGCCAACTACATGCATCGACCTCCTGAAGACCTACACCCGACAATAGCGTCATAGCCTTTTGAAGCATAGGGGATGGACATCGTCGAACCAATATCCCCACCATCAGCAAGAGGTCATCGCTTCATCCTCGCGATCACCGACTACTTCTCTAAATGGGCCGAAGCTGACCCTTTAAGAGAAGTCAAGACCAATGACGTGATTAAGTTCCTCAAACATCATGTCATATACCGATACGGGATACCTCAGCGTATCATCCATGACAACAGCACACAATTCGTTAGTCATGCGTTCACTCGGTTCTGTGACAAATTCTGAATACAAAACCTTTCCTCTACGGCCTACAACCTTTCGGTGAATGGTTTAGTTAAAGCCTTTAACAAAATAATCGTTAAGATCTTAACCAAGCTGACTTCCAATAGCAAGCACGATTAGAATGAGAAGCTGGGCGAGAGCTTATGGACGTATCGCACAACGGTTCCTACACCGACTGGCAACACGCCTTATTCGTTAGTATATGGCTGTACGGCCGTGTTACCATTGGAAATTCAAATTCCATCCCCCCGTGTCACCCTGGCTATAGGGATGATAACCGAGGATAATCATCAACGACGCCTCGTAGAACTTGAAGCGTTGGATGAGAGATGGCTTAAAGCCTAACAACACATTGAGTTCTACCTAGCCCGAATGGCTAAGGCCTTTGACAAGAAAGTCAAACGTCGAGCCTTCAAAGAGGGAGAATTGGTGCTCGCCGTTCGACGACCGATGATTCTCACTTCCAAAAGGAAAGGCAAATTCCAACCTAAATAGGAAGGACCGTTCGTGATAGAGATAGTCTATTTGAATGGAGCTTACCGTCTCATCAAACCAAACGACGATAAGATTATGATGCCTATAAATGGCAAATTCCTGAAGAAGTACTACCCTTAGTACTACCCTCTAAACTCCTACTAGTGCAAGAGTATAAACTGCCCCTCCAAACTCCTACTGGTGCAAGAGTATAAACTGCCCCTCCAAACTCCCACGAGTGCATGAGTCTAAATTAGTTCTTACAAACTCCCACGAGTGCATGAGTCTAAACTGGTCCTAAAACCCCTTCAACTGGTACACGAGGCTAAACTGTTCCTACTTCATATTCTCCGACAGGAAACCCTATACAATACGCTACATACAGTGTTCTTAAGTGTAACCTAGATCGCCACTTGGTCCAACCTTCTTACAGTTAGGACCAGAACTAACTGTCATGTTAACCCTCACCTCTGACAAAAACAACTTACCAATCCTCTCAAATAGGATGGTGAGCCCACAAAGTCGCTCACATCGCGGTAAACAACCCCGTCATGTTAACCCTCACCTCTGACAAAAACAACTTACCAATCCTCTCCAATAGGATGGTAAGCCCACAAAGTCGCTCACATCGCGACAAACAACCCCGTCATGTTAACCCTCACCTCTGACGAAATCAACTTACCAATCCCCCCTAATGAGATGATAAGTCTGTTGGCCTTCTTGTTTTGATGATGTTTAACAAACAATTTACTACTAATGTTGTTTGTCTAGTATTTGTGCATTCCTATGTTTTGTAGACAAACAATGTTGTTGGAGGATGGATGGAATTGCGCATTCACGATCATATCAAATGGAGGTTGGCGGAATTGTGGAGTGAAGCAACGTCAATTCAAGTTAAAGATCCAATTACAAGCTTCATCCGCAACGTGTACCAAGTTGAGCTCAATGAAGATCAAGAACAAGCTTGGGTAATATAGTTTTAGATTTATATTATGTGTGTTAAGTACTTTAAGCTCAATATCTATACACACACATTTATTGGTTTCTTCATATATATATATAGTGATATATATATATATATACATAAGTTTTGGTTTCTATGTATATATAGTTATATACATATATACAAGTTTTGGTTTTGTATATATACAGTTATATATATATACATATATGTTTCTTTTGGGTTTATATATGAAACAAATTAATAGAATTGGAAAATACTAGTTTGTTTCATGTTTATATACCTATATATGATTTCACCTTTAACAAGCTTATATATAATGAAATCATATTTAGCGTTTTGAATATATTGCATTGAATATGCAATTTTGTGAAAATATCATATTCCTAGCTTTTGGACTTAACAATATTCATATACATATTTTATTAAGTCTATATAATCATTGTGCAAAGTTTCAAAACATGGTTTAACCAAAATATCAAATTTCACATGTTTACGTTTTCGTATTTTGAACCATTTTGCAAAATGATGATTTTTCACAAATGGGAAATACAATTTGGAAAATTCTTTTTGTAACATGTTTGTTTTCATGTTTATATACATTTCCCAAAGTTTCATAATTTTCAGAAGTCAAATGAATATTTTACAAATTGTTTAAATGTGTCAAAAACAGTTTTTTTCTGGGATGTCAGAATTCGGTCGACCGGTCCGGTCGACCGAACCCGAGGTCAAAATCTCACTGGGCTGACAGAAAGTTGTCGGTCGACCGGTCCGGTCGACCGATGAAATTTTCGGTCGACCGATGACTTTTCCGGTCGACCGACAGGCGTTTTGTCAGCTGCTAACGGCTAGTTTTTTGACCGTTGCTTTGGGGCTTTTCTGTCATTTTACCTGGGTTTTTCAGCTGGGTTTTGGAGGGTATAAATACCCATTGCTGATGTCTTTTCAAGAGTTGAATCAAGAAGTTTTTAAACCAAGTATTAAACAAGGGTTTAAACAGTTTCAGTTTGGTTTAAGTGTGTTTGGGTTTTGTTTACAAAGGAGGAAGCTTTACTGCAGATTGGGGGATTCTTTCTTAATCTTCTTCATCATCTTCTTTGTGTTTTAGAGAAGTTTTTCTAAACTCAAACTCTAGCTTTATACTTATATAACTGTTGATTATCATTGCTCTTAAGCTAGATTTTATATTTGAGTTTAGTTGAATTGATTTTATTTACTCATTGTTACACACACCCACATTGAGCTTTTAGTATTTACATACATAGTATAGTTGGGTGGTGAGTGATTGTAACATTGAGTTGTGCCTTAATTGAGTTCTCACCTTGTTAGAGAGAACAATCATTTATGATATTTGTGCTTATTGTGAGATCACTTTGTAATACACCTGTACACCGAGTGAGGAGTGTGTGGTGAGAGTCGGGGATCGTCCCAAGAGGAGTGGCGTCGGTTGACGTGCCTAGGGAGAGGTTGTAACCGAGCACTTGAGGGAGACACGGCTAGGTCCAACACTTAGTGGGTGTAGAGTGTGATTACAAGAGTGTGAGTTGTAGAGTTTTCGGTTAGCTAGAAAACCGAGTGTGTAGAAGAAGTTCCGGCTTCCAAACCGGATTGTGTTAGTGGATTTCTCCCCGGGAGTGGGGAGCGGAGACGTCGGACGGAAGGTCTGAACTCCGTGATCATATTGTGTGTTTGAGTGTGCTTTGGCGTTCATTCATATTCATGCTCATATCTTGTATCGCCATTGTCATTAGCTCATTAGTTATATGATCCACTATCTTGTTTAGATTGTTTACCCCTTGTGTTTGCATATCCTAGCATATATCATATTGTATATCTCCTTGGTAGGATATATCATCTTGTATTAGTTTATATATCCTTGCATATATATTTTCATCATATAGGATATATCTCATTGTGTATATTGCATATTCTTGTTCATAATTAGTAGTATATCTATCTTGCAAGAATATACTTGTTAAGTAATTTTAATTGGCATTTAAATCGGATTAGATTAGCATAAGACCCTAATCACCCCCCCTCTAGGGTCTAACAATTGGTATCAGAGCTTGGTGCTCTTTGATTTAAGGTCTAATCGCCTTGAGTTAAAGATCCAAGTTATCTTATTTGTGCTAATCTTGCTTTGATTGCATTTGCATCTTGCTTGCATATTTTTACAAATTATGGATATGAATGATGCATGTTGTTTAGGCTATGATTCTAGTATTGCTCCTAAATTCAATGCTTTCCCCTATGCTCAATGGTGTTTTAGATTCAAATTATTTGTTCAATCTAAAAATATCAATTTATGGAAAGTTATTGATAGTGCTTATATTGTGCCCACGTTGGAGAAATCCAAGTGGAGCAAACATGATAAAAAGATGTTTATCATGAACAAGCTTATGTTAGAATTTTTATTAAATGCTTTTGATTCATTATTATCTAACAAGCTTGATTCTTTTGATAGTGCTTACACCTTATGGAAATTTATTAAAGCACATCAAGGGGACTTGGAGGCGATCCGACAAGCTTTGGAGGATCCGGCTTCAAGTTCATGTGGAGTATCATGCACACGGCCACTAGGCGATAGCCCTAGTGAGGTTTGCGAGTTCGAAACCACTAATGATTTACCTAATGATGAACTTGCTTGTGCTAGTGAAAAATTATTACATGCCTTTAACAAATTGCAAAATGATTTCATTAATTTACAAAGCAAGCATGAATTTTTGAAATCCGATCATGAGTCTTTAACTTCTAAGTTTGAAACTATTTCTAATGAAAATATGATCCTTAAAGAAAACAATGAAAAATTAAAATTGGATCATGATTCTTTGCTTTCAAACTTTGCTAAGTTAACTCATGAAAAAGATAATGCTATGTTAGAAGTAAAGAACATACAAAATAATGCTGCTTCTTTTATAAATGACTATTTATGTTCTACTTCTAAAAATGCATATGTGCCTAAAAATGAAGATTTGAATCTTATGAAAAATAGTATTTCATCTTTAGATTCAACTTTGAAAATATGCATCAATAATCATAAGAAGCTTATGGATATGTGTGCTAAGTCTAAGAAATCATCCACTCATCATGCACACATATATAGCAAAGTTTATAAGTGTTCTATTTGCGGCCGTAAAGGCCATCTAGCTAAATTTTGCTATGATGCACATACACCTACAAAGACTATTGCTCCTTGTGCATCTCATGTAGCTTCTTCATCTTGTACACTTACACATTCACATGCTCATTCTCACAAAGTTCATCATAAGCATGCTAGTGTGTTCAAGTGTGATCATTGTGGTCGTTTTGGTCATTTGGCCGAATATTGTTTTGATTTAAAAAGAAAATCTCATTTGCCAAATGTTTCTAGTAGACCACATATTTTTAAATGTGATGTTTGTGGTAGGTTTGGACATCTTGCAAAATTTTGTTTTGATATACAACAAGCTTCTAAATTGCAATATGTTCCAAATAGACCATTATTTAAGAATGTTTCTCATTTGCAAAATAATTTTAAAAGAAAATCTTTATTTGCAAATGATTCCCGTGCACGAGCTAATGGTCCACAAAAACAAATGGATCTCTTTCATTGCACGAATTGCAATCGGAAGGGTCATTTAAATGAATATTGTTTTGACCATGTTAGTGCACCATATGTGCCTAAGAGGGTTCATAACCCTAAGGCTTTGAGCTTAAATGATAGGGGTCATATCCCTAAATCTTTTGGTACCAAGAGTTCTTGGGTACCAAAACAAATTTAATTTTTAAACCAATATTCTTAGTGTTCTTATTTTTCTCTTATTGGTTAAATTCTTGGTTTTGAAAAATATATATTTTAAACTTTTATGAAAACAATTCCTCTTATTGGTTAAATTCTTTTGTTTTCATAATTATTGGTTTTTGCTTTCATGAGAGGTTTGCATTTATATAACCCTCCGGATTTATTGGGTGTTTATTCCCAAATCATGTTTACCGGATGCTAAAATGATTATATGGGTTAGAACAAGCTTAAGAGCTTGATATATTGTTGCCTCTTTTGAAATTCTTTTGTCAAAGATTTTGTTTTGACTTGTTGCTTTGAATTCATTATATTTCACTTATATGATGATATTTATATGTTTGTGCTTACGGATCATCTATTCGTGCCTTATAATGTATTCTATATGAGTGGTTTGATCAAGTTATACAAAGAAAATTTTCTATTTTGATCAAACATTATTCTTAGATTTAAATCTTGATTTATGATTTCATTTGAGTGATTTATTTTCATTTGAAAATATTTTGCATGATACTCATGATTTCTCTCTTTTGATTTCATAAATCTATTTTTATATATATTTTTTTGTTGTGTAATGAGACACTTCTTTCATAAGTTATACATCTTTATGTGTTCTCATTGTCTTTTGTATGTGAGTAATATTTAGCATATTTTTCAATTATGCTTGCTCACATGTGTTTGCCATGATCTTCATTTCATATATTCTATATGGCATTTTGATAGGGGGAGCAAATCCCTATATATTTCTTGTTTGATACTCACCTATGCTTATTGATAGGGGGAGCTTTCGCTCTCTTAATTCCTTTGTCCCTTTTTGATGTTGTCAAAGGGGGAGAAATATTGTGAGTATACATTTATATGCATGTGTATTATCTTGTATATGTTTATTTCCTTCATGCATATATTACTTTTTGTAAATTGTTTGTCATCATCAAAAAGGGGGAGATTGTTGGCCTTCTTGTTTTGATGATATTTAACAAACAATTTACTACTAATGTTGTTTGTCTAGTATTTGTGCA
>BQKN01055361.1:20486-37459 GCA_022839385.1 Asparagus kiusianus | reverse complement strand
GGAGAAAACCCAATTTGTTTTCTTCTCTTTTGTAATCAAGTTGTAATCGAGATTTAAAGGAATCGAAATCAAATTTCTTTTATTCTCTTCCTTGCAATTTTTCCTACATACAGGTATATTGTTAACATAACAGAGATTTGTGGACCTACCGCTCTATTGAAAAGAGTCGATAAGTTAATTTTGTCAGAGGTGTGATATTAATGTGATAAGAAGAATATTATGATCGGGGCAATTTTGAGGACTTATCACTCTATTGGGGAGAGTCGATAAGTTAATTTTGTTAGAGGTGTGATATTAACGTGACAAGAAGAATATTACGATCGAGGCAATTTTAAGGACCTATCGCTCTATTGGGGAGAGTCGATAAGTTGATTTTCTCAGAGGTGTGATATTAACGTGACAGAAAGAATATTGAACAAGATTTTGGGGGACTTAACATTTTGCTGGGGAAAATTGCTAAGTGATTTATCATCAGAGCCATGACTTGCGATATTTGTGATTTGAACAAAATTTGGAAACTTATCACTCTGTTGAAGAGGGTTGATAAGCTAATCATCTATTACCCAGCTAGGGAGAGCTAATAAATTGATCATGATTTGAGCGATTTTAGGAACTTATAGTTCTATTGATGAGAATCAATAAGTTGGTTATGATAGAGGAATTGTCATCGCATTGGAAGTAATGCAAGCTAAATTCAAACTCTGTGGGCATGATGATCGTCCACAATGTAGTATTGACTTGACGAGAATTTTATCAGCTAAAATAACTTAGATTCTGCTGAGGATATACAGAGGTCTGTTAAAAGAATTCATGAACTTAGAGAATAAGTGTCATGTATGAAAACGTAAGGGTGGACTCTTCGTTTGGAATAATTGCAACGCAAAGGTGACCTTTACGTTTGAGGTTCGAAACGTAAAGTTAAGAACTCTCGTAACGTAAGTCTGAGCCTAGCATATATTTGGAAATTGAACGCAGGTGAGCTCCGTGTTAAGGTTAAAGTTTAACTGATTTTATCCATTAACGCTGAAGATTGCATTTTAAAATGGTTGGGATTCTCTCCTAGAATCTCGTACTGCCTTAATAGCTTGACGGGTGTTATAAATAGACCTGTGTGGTCAAATCAAAAGTCATTCGACTCTTTCCACTTCCGTCTTGATTCTGTGAACGAGCATTAATTTCGCCAGAACAT
Source organism: Asparagus kiusianus (assembly GCA_022839385.1). Lineage (NCBI taxonomy): Eukaryota > Viridiplantae > Streptophyta > Magnoliopsida > Asparagales > Asparagaceae > Asparagus > Asparagus kiusianus. The sequence continues at coordinate 36,270 of BQKN01055361.1, read as the reverse complement.
TTTATGATCTCCGCCTTATCCAACCAGCAGCATCAATGGTACCATGGAGGATGAGTTCAGGCTCCAGGAAAGTCGTAGGAATGACTCCATCAACGCCGTCGGCTAGGGACATCAGTGGTGTTCTTATTTCCACAGGCACCTCGTCATTGCCGTCACTATCGTGTGGGCCTTCCTGCTATGGTAGGTGTTGGTCGTGATAACTAGCTTCGACAAGTTTTTTCAAAACCCTACATGGGCTTTCGACAACGAGGAAGATGACTCGTTTTCTTAAAATTAGAGAGTTGGAACTCTATGTTAATTATAAAATGCAGAGTTGGGACTCTGTGTTTATTATAAAACACAGAGTTAGGACTCTGTGTTAATTATAAAACACAGAGTTGAAACTCTATGTTAATTATAAACTCTGAACGCGGGTGTTGACCTCTGCGTTATAATTTAGTGTCTTACATTAGCAACTTGTTTCATTCACTAATTTATGTTCCTTTTTTCGTAGTGCTTTTCTCCAATGTGCCGCTTTCACAAGAGAATCATTTTGGGTACACTGATAATCCTGATGTGGGTAAAGTTTTTGGTTTATGTAAAAGAATTCCGTTGTGTACTTTCCCTAATTCAGAGCGGACATACCAGATTAGTTTGTCAGATGTTCCACTCTTAGAATCTTGATTACCAATTTGGATATGGAGGTGATCAATTCATAAAGCCGACATTTATGTTTGGAGATCGTATAACAGCGGATGACAAACTTATACATGTAGAAAACTCCATGTTGCTGCGAAGAATCAACGATCGTTTCTTCTTCCTCCCAAGCTTGAGGAGAATGTATCCGCTTTCTTATTTCCTTAACGTCAGCTGCTGTAGGGGCTTGGCTTTTGACCTTGTCGAAGAGAGAGAGAGAGAGAGAATGTATCACTTGGATCTAATCGATGATCTCGTGTACAAATTGATGGGCAAATCAAAGGTCTAAGGCCTAGTAGGTTTGAGAAAAAAGATCTTGCTCAAGAGGCGCCACTTCCGACGAATGTCTTCATTCGCTAATTTATTGCTGCCCGAGGGGAGTTCCCTATACAAGCTTTTAGTTCTCCTGGCTGGGTATATTCAGGAGAAGGTGGTTAGTGGACTCGGATTGTATATTTCATTCTCGAGGAATTCAAGGAACCACTTGCTCGGTCTGGCCTTATAATACCAAAGCTGGCCACCCGGCGTGGGATTGTTCAGAACTATCCTAATTTTTTCGCTATGCTGGAGCGGTATAATCCGGATAGCTAAACATTCTTCATACCTGTTGGGGAGTTGGGATTTTCTCTCTACGAAATGCATGTGGAGTTAGGGTTGTCCCTTGGAAAAATGCCCTATGAGGAGTTCATTCCTACTACTGACGAACTTTCTATTCTAAGAACGGCATGTCCAGAAGTTTATATAACTTTATGGGAGTTGATATGCCATTTTTAGATCTGTGCTAAAGTGGTGGGGTTACGTGGAGGAGGTATTATACATACTGCCTGGGCAGACTATCTCTTCCAGAACTTGGTCAGAAGGATGTGACGGTGACCCGTCTTGCTATAAGCTCTTCCAAGAGCATCAAAGCCTGCATCAAGGCTCCTAACGCTAGTTATAAAATTGAACATCCAGAGGATGGATTTGAAGCTAGTACTGAATTCCGAGAGTTTTCACTACCAAGTTGCGACTCCCATTTCTAACACTGCTCTTCTTACCGGCTTCCTAATGATTTGGCTGAAGCGACGTGTCATGCTATCAAAGCCGATTGAGTCCATCGTGGCTGAAGTAGTATACCTAGCTGCTTTACTGTTTCCGATTTTTGTGACTGGTTTTCTAAAGCTTCTCAAATTTTAGAGTATAATATGTACACTTATTGTATACATGAAATCCGGGAGCTTTAGGAGTCTAGAAAGGATTTTACAAGGACTCGCCTGCCAGGGATGGATGACTATTTATCTTGTGAATGAGAAGCAACCAGAGCTAGAGAGGTCTAAGAGGAGCCACCAGCTGCTGAGTCATTCGAAAAGAAAGCGACCGAAGAAATCTTTGAAGAAGAACCCCCTCTTAAACCTCACTCACTAAGATCGTCGGGGAAGAAGGCCCTTACTGCTGTGGAAGAGGCCGAATATGATAGTAGGATTCGAAAAAGGAGGCCCATTGTAGCCAAAAACTCCAAGAAGGTGAAGCTCATGGGAGACGCGATGAAGTCTGCACCTGTCATGCTCCCGGATGATAAGGGAGGAAAAGCGCTTCAATCAACTCCTTCCGTTCCTGAGGATATGGAAGCTGAAAGGAAGTTAATTGTCAGGGTCTCAGAGTCTGTTCCTTTGATAGGACCTATTGAGGGGGGTGACCACAAGACATGATTCGCCAGTAGGGTTTACTTCTGGAGTTGTTTCTGGATCTACTCCCACCAAATTGTGGGTTTAATTTATCCAACCGACCCTCCTCCAAGTTCAGAAATCCTAAGGATTCTCCTCCAATAGCTAGAAAATGCGATGAAATTGACAATTAATATTGTTAGCCTTGGATAGGTTGCCTTTGAGGATTTCAAACCTCTCCTACACAGCTGCCTAGATAGCATCAAGAGCTTAGGCGACATTCAGTGGACTGAATGTTGCAGAGAGAGTGTCATTCTCATGGAAGCAGAATTGAGGACCTTTGGATTAGCAATGCATCGACTTGGGATCTAAAGTGGAGCAAGCTTTTTCTGTGGCCTAAGCCTCGAGGGTACGCCATCAAGAGGCTCTTCACAAGAGCTTATCTGAGAGAGAGAGAGAGGCCCACATGGCAAACTTACGGGAGCAGCACACTCAGATACACACTGATATGAGTAGTCTTGCTATTAGTGTTCGTGACACCGAAGAAGCCATTATTTGTACAGAGACTAAGCTAGCCCAAAAGAAGGCTCAGTTAGCTCAAGATATGGACCTCATAAAAGGGCTTCAGCTTTAAAGTGATGAAGTCTTTAAGAGTTTCTGTAGTGCACTCCGAGCTTTTGAGGGAATTCGGAAAGAGATTGCTTCTGCAGAACTTGTTGAAGAAGAGCTTAGGAGGGAGATTGCCGAATAGGTCAAAGAAGCTCATGAGAAGAAGCTGTCTACGCTTAAGTCTAAGCTTAGATCATTCAGATTGATTAACCCTGACACTTGAGTCTTATATTGTTTTTAACTGGGAATAGGAATTTTTGTATCATTTTTATACCAAGTATTGTCATTCTGTATTAGATTAACAATATCGAATGAAAGTGATATCATAATGTTTTTCATTGCCTTTTCCTCATTTTTGATTTGTGATAATGAAAATATTGAAAATGCCATAGGTGTAATGTTATCTTTAGCATAAGTTCGAAATTCTCATTTTTATTACTTATAATAACTCTAGAAAATTTTAATCGTCAGAGGTGTATTATTAACTTAACGATATACAAAGTAGAAAAATGAAACAATTGTTCCCCATTGAAACAAATTCCGAATAGACAACCCCAGCCCGACTTGGCTAAAGATTGAGAGAAAAGGGGGCTTCATGGCCTATGGGAAGTATTTCTTGAGAAACTTTCCGTTAATTGGTATCATAAGCTTGTCGCCTTTTTGATCAATGAGGCGATAAGCTTCGTTTGAGTAGACTGATTCTATTACGAAGGGCTCTTCCCACTTGGGGTTGAACTTCCCTTTAGTTTTATGTGTCATTACCATGGGTCGTCTAACGGCTAAGACCAAATCGCCTTTCTTGAAGATCCGTTCCTTAACCTTTTTGTTGTAGGCTTTGGAAAACTAGGCTTGATATAACTCGATCTGCTGCTGAGCTTAGAGTCACTTGTCGTCTAAGGCTTCAAGTTCCTGAAGGCGCAATCGATGTTTCTCATCCTCTGTCATTCTGGTCGTGATGACAACTCTCAGGGAGGGGATTTGAATTTCCAATGGACATACAGCTTCGCAACCATATTCCAAAGAGAACGAAATGGATTTTGTAGGGGTTCTCACCATCGTGCGATAGGCCCATAGACATTCGCCAAGTCTTTCATCCCAATCACGTCGACTCTTAGAAACGAATTTTCTGAGAAGTTTCACAATGTTCTTGTTAAAAGCTTCTACAAGGCCATTTGTTGGTAGATAATATATCGTAGATGCAACACTTTAGATTCTAAACTTGTCACAAAATCTCTGAAATCCATAGCTGACAAATTGTATTCCGTTGTCGTGGACTATCTGTCTCGGGACTCCAAAGCGGTAGATGACGTGATGATTGATGAATTTGATCACATTCGAAGTCTTGACTTCTTTCAACGGGACTGCTTCTGCCCATTTGGAGAAGTAATCGGTTATGACCAAAATGAATCGATGTCCTTTGAAAGTCGGAGGAGAGATTGGTCCTACGATATCCATTCCCCACATCTCGAATGGCCAGGGTGCATATGTCGGATGTAACTTACCTGGGACTTGATGAATGAAGTCGCCATACATCTGACACACATGACAATGTCTAGCATAGTTAACTACGTCTAAAAATATCTTTGGCCAATAATAACCAATTTGTCAGAGGCGGTCTCCCAACTTAGCCCCGGGTTGATGAGCTCCACACATCCCGTCATGAGCTTCCTTGAGAGGCTCTTTCACTTCCTTCCTAGAAAGACAACGAAGCAGAACTCTATTATGTGATTTACGATACAAAATTTGAGATGCCGTGTTGTAATAGAATCGGAGGGCCTTCCGTTTGATAGTGTCCGCTTCCTTAGGATTATCGGGTAAAATCTCGTATAAGACATAGTCGATATACAGGAATCGCCAGTCTCTAGGTTCGAATTCTATTGATGTTGTGTAGACTTCTCCAGTCACCGCCTTGTCGAATTGTTTTTGTAAGGAAATCTTGGGGTAATACAACTTGCATCTTGAGATAGGAATTATTGTTTCAACCTTGGGTGGCAATTCTAATGAGGTTTCTAGTGAAACCAAGGCATCAACATAAGCATTCAGATTTCGTGGGATATACCCGATGAAGAAGCCTTTGAACTTTCACGCTTGTTCTAGGATCGCAAAGTAGTATGAGAGTAAATCCTCATTACGTACTTCGTATTCTCTATGAACTTGATTGACGATGAGTTGAGAGTCACCGTATGCTTCGAGGCGTTGAATGTTAAGCTTCTTAGCAAATTGCATCCCTAATAGTAGAGCGTTATACTCATCTACATTGTTGGTGCAGGGTTCGATTAGAGAAAATCCTCTTGGAATCACATGACAATTTGGAGAAATGAATACTACTGTTACTACCACGATAATTGCTCCATGAGGGTTTGCTCTAGATGCACCATCAAAGAATAACTTCCACACTTGTATAACTTCTTAGGCTACGTAAGCTTCGGCGACTTCGTCAGGTAAGTCTTCATGCAGCTTAGATAATCCTAGTACTGGATGATCAGCTAGGAAATCTACTACAACTTGACCTTTAACAGCCTTCTGGGGTATGAATTGCATGTCATACTATGATAGGAGAATTTCCCATTTCGCTTATCAACAATTCAGTGAAGATGGTATCGTCATGAGTACTCTCAATGGGTTTACCTTAGAGATGACAGGAATTGTTTGTCCGACTAGGTAATCATCTTTTGAACAGCAAATACCAAAGTAAGGTATTCTTTTTCTACTAGATTTTAGTGATGCTTGGCTCCCATCATGGTCCTACTTAGATATTAGATTGCTTGCTCTTGTCCTTGATTGTTATTTTGGGTTAATAAAGCTCCAAGAGAATGATTCATGGCCCTCACGTATAGCAGGAACGATTTTCCTAATATCGGGGCCACAAGAACGAGCGGTTGAGTAAGATATATCTTAATCTCCTTAAATGCCTTCTGGCAGTCTCCATCCCAAATGAAGGATACTCCTTTCTTCATGAGCTTAGAGAAAGATTGGCAGCATCCCAAAAGGTTGGATATGAATCTCCGGATGTAGGCTAACCTGCCTTGCAAACCTTGCAACTCCTTGAGGTTCTTTGGAGGTGGCATGTCTTGGTTGGCACGTACTTTTTTGGATTAAGAGAAATTCCCTTGGACGTAACTATGAATCCCAGGAATTTTCCACTTGATACTCCGAGGAATGATTTGGTCGGGTTCATCTTCAGCTGATGTGCTCGCATGATGTCGAACATTTTCTTCAAGTCTGTAAGATGATCACCTTTATGTTGACTTTTCACTGCTATATCATCAACGTAACATTCAATCTTTTTACGTAGATACTCGTAAAAGATTGTATTCATTGTACGTTGGTAGGTGGCACCTGCAGTTTTCAGTCCAAAGGGCATCACTGTGTAGCAATACACCCCTAGTGGTGTTCTGAAGACAGTATGCTTTTCATCTTCAGGGTACATCTTGATCTGATTATACCTAGAGAAACCATCCATGAAAGACATCCTTTCATACCCACATGTGTTATCGATCATAACATCCATGATGGGGAGTGGAAACTCATCTTTTGGACATGCTGCGTTCAGGTCACGAAAGTTAATACATATCTAAACTTTACTATTTTTCTTGGGCACTGGAACAATGTTAGCTACCCAATTAGGGTGTTGTTCCTCTCTAACAAATCCTGAGTCAATAAGCTTTTTGACTTCTGACCCAATTGCTTCCATAATATCTGGACAAAACTGGCGTTGTTGTTGTTTAACGGGTTTTGCGTCTGGATCAATGTTAAGACAATGCATGGCTACTTTTGGATCAAGGTCGGACATATCTTCAATCTTCATAGTTCCAGGCAAAGACATCTATATATTCTCGAATGAGAGATATAAGATCTTCTTTCTCTGATGGTGATAAGCTTTCACTTATGAAGATTGGTTTAGGATCAGATTCGTCTCCTATATTAACTTGGATTACTTTATCTTCAGTGGGTGGCTCATGTTGTTCGAAGCGCATATCCCACAAAATGTTAATACGCTTGATCCAAGGGTCATTGGTTGATTCGATCAATTCTTCATCACCCCTTACGTCTTTGTCTGGGTGGCTAGTAGAAACTATATTCACAGTCAAACTTTTAAAGAAGGCTCTAACGCTGATGTCGGATTCCCATGATGACATCCCGGGTGAATGGTCTTGACACAGACAATCATCGGTTTTGTTTTCTAAAAGAGAGGGGGTTGTGACATAACCCACACCTCTTCTAGTTTTTTGATAATAATCAGGAGGTTTTCCTTCCGGAGTGAGAGACATTCGAACGGGTGTTCATCTTTCTTTCCTAAAATTTAAACCTCTCTTTTCATTAAAGTCATAACCCATTCGTTTCATTAAATGGATGGAATTGGGTTCCTGATAATGGAATTGAGGAACCCCATCATCTTCTTCTGAACTTCCTTGTTTGAGTAGTTCAGGTTTGACTCTCCCAAAATAAATAGGCTTCTGCCCTTTCCTTTTGGACGGGAATTTGAAGAAAACCTTTTGGATATTCTCGATTTCTTCATCTGTAGCAAAGGATGATTTAATCGGCAATGTGAGTGATATCTCTGTGCATAATGTGTGCCATATGTTGGTACCTGCATCAATATCATTCTCTATTTGTTTATTTTTAGAGGACACATCGGACAAGTACGCTAAAATAAAGTCTTCATTAATGCACCACTCGCCCTCACTCGGTACATTATTATTGCTCTCAATATGACCCATTACATCGAAATTCAACTCCCATGGACAATCTTCCTTAGGCTCTAGCTGGATGTCGGCTTCGTGGATGCTGTCAGCATCTTCTTCAAATTTCTCTTGAGATTCCAGCTAGAAGACAGAATCTGTGTGGAAGTTTTCTACCCCCTAAAAGGGCACTTCTCAGCACTCAGGGTTAGGACTTCTCCTTTATCATTAACAAACTTTATAACCTGATGTAGGGTAGACGGGATAATGCGGTTCGCATGAATCCACGGCCTCCCTAACAACAAATTATAAGATGTGTCTGCATCTATAATGTAATAAGTCACTTTGGACTTGAGATCTCCGATCTGACACCTGAGCTTGATCTTCCCCAGGGGCCTAGTGCTGTTGGTGTTAAAACTAATGATAGTTGTCTGGGTGGTGTTTAACCGATGTATGGGAATCCCTAAGACCTGCATGACCCTATAAGGCATAATGCTAAGTGCTGAGCCTGGATCAACTTGCACACAACTGATTTCCGAAGACCTAATATACCCTGTATAATATAAAGGCATGTCGTGCTTGTGTTTGTCTTGCATATCTTCCTGAGTGAATGATATGCAGGGTAAACTTCTTGCTACTTGTAGACATTGTATACATGACCGGGCTTCAGAAATTTCAGGAGTCGGAGTAACCTGTGTAATAAAGCTTTTCGTGTTCATTAAGGCTTCAATTAGAGCTTCCTTGGTAGTTTTGGACAATCGCAGAAGCTCGTATAGGGTAATCCTGGCCGGTATGTTGGCCAACTGTGCCATGACATTGTATCGGAAGGGAGCTCTTGATTCTCTGGGTTCCTGAAAAAGTTTCTTATTGTACTTTGTTTCTTTCTGCTTCCCTTTGTCGGTTGACTTATGAGGTATAGAACCCCCAGCATCTTGAGGCTATTCCTCTATTTCTTGAGTACCTTGATCATAGTTCCATAGATAAGCTTTTCCTGACCGGTGCCAGGATTGCCTCCTTAGTCTGTTGTAAGAACGATCCTCTCTTCTTCTGAATCAGTGAGAGGTTTGAGGTAGTCATCATCCTTATTAATGGAGGGGCTAATCATGTTGGATAATTTAGCCTTGCCCCTTTTCTTTTTGGACGAGGTGTTCGTCCACTATTAGTCTTCAACCAGATCGGATGGACCCACATAATCTCCCCTTTCAAGGTAGTAAAGGGAGTTAATCTATTATCTTTCTGACCATGTGGGTCAGTGTTTTTCATATGTATTTCCCCTTTATGGATAGGAATAACTCCATCTGTAGCTATTACAGGAGGGAAATCGCCGAACTGCACCGCTATCAAATTGGTAGATACTGTCTTATGCTCGGGCTTCAATGTGAGCATATTGGCATTCACCAGATTTTGCAGGATATCCTTGAAAATATAGTATTTTCTGGTAGGATGCCCCAAGAACCTATGATAACGGCAGTAATTAGGGTTGACTACTTTTCCTGCCTCATCTGGTTTCCTGATCTCGGGAAGTTACAGTTTATTGTTTTTCTGAAGTATCTGAAACAAGGTGTCCACATGCTCTTCTTTGAGCGAGTATTGCTTGGGGTGCTCTTTGCTGATTCGATGCTTTGCCTTGCTTAGCAGGTGATGCTCGTGTGTTGGAATTGGCACCTAAAGTCTCCTTTCCTTTAAATCGAGGAGCACTGTTTTTGGTTGCATTGCTGTTGTAGCTTTGGTTGAGTAGCCTCTTCAGCATTGACCCGAGCGATGATTTCTTTAGCTTGTTCTCCTTGTGAAACCAATTGTCTTTAGGAGCAACATTTCGCTACCCCCATTTGAGCAAGGAGCTGAGTCTGTAACTTATGCTTGTAAGTTTTGACCAAAGTAGATTGAGTCATACCTGATGGGTATCGTAATGCCATACTACGGAATCTTTCAACATAAACCTTGATAGACTCTCCCTTCCTCTGCTTGGTGGCGAGAAGAGTCGGGATAGATACTTCTGTATCTTCCTCGAAAAATCTGGCTAAGAATAACCTTTCCAGATCTACCCATTTTTTATAGACCCAGCAGGCAACTTCATGAACCATTCGAAAGTAACACCCTTAAGGGTGCCAATGAACAATCGAGTCAAAATAGCATCATTTACTACCATGTATCTAGTCTACGACTTGAAGTAGTAGACATGCTGATTTGGTGATCCTGTGTCGTCGAAAGGTTACAAAGTTAGGGCATTAAATTTTGGTGGATAGGGAACTGCATCCCATTCCGAGGGATAAGGTCGTACCACTCCTTCTTCATGAAGCTCACTTCTATTAGCGATTGTATTAAGACTGTAGACGGTAAAAATTACCGCGGCGGATTAAGTGAACGAATTCGCCCACAGAACAGGACCACCCCCTCTTAAGCCACTAAGCGGATTCGCTGGCACGCGACTACCCCACGTTGGCCGCATACTCCAAATCGCATGAATCCGCCCGCAAGGAAGATACTCAAATCCGCCCTCGTGTGCCGAAGCCACTTGTAGGGAGCCACGTCCGCCTACGTAAGCCGAAAGCCAGGTTTCCAGGGACAAGCCTTCTCTGCCTCCCATGATGCAAGGTAAGGAGGCACAGTGCCCCAAGTTTGTCAGACGGCAGTCCGTAATTCAAGCGAACGAGACGGGCGCCGAACCGGCCTGTAGACTCATAAATGCAGGTCGCCTCACCCGTCAGAATGGGAGGCCGAAGCCATGACGCGCCGAAAGCTACCCAGAGGTTGCTCAGGCACGCAACGTCCATTCTCCCGCTCCTATTCAGACATAGGGTGAAGGGAGGAAGGGTACAGCACCTCAGGACCGCCGGATGGTCACTCGTTACCTCGCCGCACAAGTGAGCGGACGGTTGCCAGAGCCGTCTGCGTCCACATAAATGCAGCGTACCGCGTTCCAAGCAAAAGGTCAGAGCCACCGGCGTTCGATGAGATATCCAGATCCACTCGAGTGCCTGGCAGTCGCTGTCACGAGTACGAGGAGGGGCTTTCCCACTCCTATACGACGTGACGCGACCTGTAGCCCCAAAAACAACCGTTTGTTGTACAGGGGACAATAGGATATCCTTGAACAGTGTATGGTCACATCCCATGGTTCAAGTGACAACCGAACTGTCCCTCTCCCACTTAAAAGAGCTTCCTACAGCAACCTAAGTGGAGATCGACAGATCGGAGAAAAACATCGATCAACAGGAGAATCGATCAACCCATCGGAAAATCTCCAAGCTCCGAGCTCCGATCGCCGGCGAACTAGAGGATTCGAACTCTTTCACCCAGAGCTTCTACTGAGTACTGAAGCTCTCCAACAACCTCGGTCGAACCGTCCAAGGGAAGCAGACCCGGCGCGAGCACCGGGCGAAGCATCCTGTAGCTACCGTAAAGTCCCCACAAATATAAACAAGGAGGGCATTCCCTCCGCTTCTGTTGTAATTCAAATTGATTTAGTTTGTAATAAGCTTTCTTATAAATACAAACGAAATCCCTCCCCTTTCCCGGGAAAATCAGAAATTTACACCTACAAAGACGAGCCTCTAACTCGTCCATTTTAGATGACTGAGGATTTTGTTCATTATCGGCTTCTTTCTCATTTTTGGAGGAAGACTCTAGGTTGTGGGTCTCATGACCCGAATTCTCGTGTGCCTTCTGCTTTCACTTTGAAATTGTCCTCTCGGAAGATTCAGGCTTTTGGCCCTTCTTTGCAAGGAGCTGGGTCAACATCTTCTTTATTTGGGCAAGCATCTCTTGCTGTGTGTGGATCATAACATGATGTTCATTAACTACCTTCACCAAATTGTCAAAGTTTCCAATCATATAAACGGGAGTCTCATGTGCCACTACAGAGCTTGAGGATTGAGAATCCTCAATCGCTGAATGTTCCCCCTCCGAAGTGATTCCCCGAGATAATCTTTGGTAATTAACTAGGCTGATAGTTCCTATTTAGGTTCGAGTGCAGCGATATATTCCTTCGAACTCGTCACAAATTTCCCAGACAGTCGGGGAATGACTTCTCTCCGATTCGTTAGAACTAGGAGCTGAGGCCCTCCCTCTACCGATCACATTAATAGTGACTTCAGGATATTCAGCTTCAGAAATATTCTTTTTGTGATGACGTCATCGCTTGGCAGGCCTAACGACGTTTGTCAATCGGTCAAATACTGATAGCTGAGGTGCGGATGCGCAACAGTAGCATTCCGAGAGGACTGCAGAAATAAGCCGCTCGCATTGACATGACTGAGCTGTTTGTGGCGTAGGTCTCCCTCTCGATAGCAATTCTCTCAATTTGAAGACTTGGACGAAACTCTCATAGAGCATGAGGATGAAGATGGAACCCCCTGCTCGTAGTAGGTGGGACTAATTCTTGACGAACATGAATCTTAAATCCATGTTGATTTTTCTAAACTTGGCGGACCACGCCGTGTTCTGGAGAAGAAACACGAGGGTCACTTCCGATTTTATGAACGATAGGCTGAGGCCTGCGTTTAGTTGATGAAACATACCCCTAAGGGTCGTGTTTTGGTTGAACGCACCCTTAGGGTATGTGTTTGGTTAATGAATCAGACCCCGGAGGGTCATGTTTTGGCTGAACGCACACCTGAGGTATACGTTTGATTGATGAGATAGACCCCTGAGGGTCACGTTTTGATTGAACACACCCCTGGGGTGTGTGTTTATCTTTAGAAACGCTTTCCTGATGACTGTGTTTTGGATGAATAACGCACCACTGAGGGTTGTGTTTAAGTTGTATCACACGGGGCTCGAAGTTAGGCTTATTACCATGAAGTGTGCGTTCTGAAGTAGAGATGCAGCACTCAGGTAGAGATTCAAAAACACGATTTTCGCATTGGGCAATAGATCAGCTATTTCGTAAGTGTGCTCGTCGTATAGATCTCCTCCTTCATCGAGCGGCATTCTTTTTAGCCTATTTTAAGGCCTTGGCTACAATGTCATTAGTGTTGGTTGGATTTCCCTCCGCCATGGACCTTTTATGACCTAACACAGATCATGTTAACTCGGGTATGGAGCTTTTAACTCATTGAACGAGTTTGATGGAATCCAAGCCCATTCCTTCAGAGGAAGGGCTATTTAAATAGTCTCGGCCAGAAGAAGGGACTATTTTCTGAACTATAGCAACAATTAGCATTTTAATCTCCTTAGAGATTTTGCGAACATTACGCCTAGCCTTGGGGCTGAGCGATCCAGAGGAGAGGACTTCCTCGTACTTAGGTTGATCAAACTCTACAACGAGAGTTTCCACGATCGTTCCAACGAGATTGACGTTGGATTGCACCACCACTTCGTCATCAGAGAAGCACATCCCCAGTGGAGTCACCATCTTTTGTTTGTTTGAAAATTTGCAATGAGAAAATAAAAGAATTGAATTTTATTTTATTCCCTCTAACTGCTTAGAAAAAGAATGTTTATAACTCTCTCAACCTCAATCACAATTTGAATTTTTGGATTACAAAAGAGAAGAGAATTAATATGAATTCTCTCCTTTGTTTAATTCTGGGTTCTTCACGGTGACGATGGAGTGCCTCCCACGAATGCTCGCATCGAGTTCGCTCTCTGTTGACGATCCATACAACTCGGTTGAATAGTTAATTTGCGTGGTAAGTTTGAAGAGAACTCTTAACGGGTTTATGAACTCAGGATGAGTTTAAGCTCTGTGAAAAGAGTTGTTTGAACCTAAAATTCGGTTAATAGCCAAGTGCTAAAACTCTTTGTTGCTGGTGAAAGCCTCCAGATCTCAGAATGATTCTCTAGGATCGATCTTTTTGCCAAAAAGCCGATCCTTAGATGATTCTAAAAAAGTCTGATCTCTGAACCTAAGAGCCGATCCAAGATCTTGATTTTTTAGCCATTAACTCTATTCACGAGTTTGATTATTTATAGGAGGATAAAAGGTTATAACTGATCCCTTAATCCGCTCCTAAGTGGACGAGATTCCCTCAAGTTGTGGGAAAAACGGTTCTGGAACCGTTCGACTCACGTTGAATGAGTCAAAACACCTAGTTTGGTGTTCTGGGCCTCAACTCCGCGTCTCAGAATTGAGACGCGGAGTTCAGCTTCTGCTGAAAATTAAGAATGAATGTAGGGGTCGCCTGTGTTCTGAAATCATGAACGCTAGAATGAACTCCGTGTTTCTTAGAAGTAGTTGTTGATTTGTAACTTCTTCTATTGAAGTGTCTAAAAGGACCATTGTTCCGTAATCTTTGCCTTAGCTATTTGGGGTGTGAGAGCCGTCAGATTGTAACTCTCACAGTTGATTGTGAAGGCTATTAAATCAGAGCTTTCATCAGTCATTGCGAAGGTCATCGAATTGTAACCTTTCTCGATCTACGTGAGAATCCTCTAACTGTAGCTTTCATTTGTTGACATGAAAGTCGTCTAATTGTGACTTCCATTGTCAAGATGTTGATTGAAGTTTGATAGGGATCAGTTATCTATTGTGACTTTTAGACAGCCTACAAACACCCTAAGGAGTATGGTCTGATGGCTCCGACGAGATCAGATTCCATTTTCTATCATGGGCCGAAACGGGACCCTCTATATCTGAGGCACTTGGAATGTGGTCTGTGGCTGCCCTTGCACCCCTTCCTTCAGCAAGCATTCACGTGGCTAGGGGTATCGCCGGCACAGATGAAGTCGAACGCTATCGCTATCCTGGTGGGGTTCGTGGTGATCTGCCACTGGTTGGTGATAAAGACATTCTTACGAGTCTTGGGTCGGCTGGTGGCTGTGAAGGTCAATCAGACAGAGCCCCACTTCCACTTTCAAATGGTGGGGAAGTTTATGCTCGTCACCAGCCTTCTAGACTCGCACAATGACTAGAAGGAGAAGTTCTTCTGGGTCGTGGGGGACGACCTAGAGTTGGGCTGCTCAAACTGGCCCGAAATAAAGAGGGAGGCACTCATAGAGGGTGACTTTTTTGAGACCAAGAGGGATGCACTTGACCAGATCAAGGCTTACGCTGGCTCTCGTCAAGTCCACCACCTGCTTGACAGCTCAATCTTGTAGGTTGTCGGTATATCGGTTGTGCCTCCTTCTGAACAGGATTATGAGAGGGATTCTGCCATTGTTGTGGGGACAACAAGAGCGGCAACGGCACCTACTGTTTCTTTGGCTGCTCCCTAAGAGGGGTCGTTTGCTAGGCTCATGAAGCATCCTTCCTTGTACATTTCTCCAATGGAGGCCAAGACGACCGAGGAGGAGCCATCTCCATCCCTTGTCCATAGATGGAGGTGGAGGGATGTGGAACAGGTACCTCAAGTAGCAGCCGAGATGGCTAAGGCCGACGTCATTCACCTGGATGAGTCGGCCTCGAAGAACTAGTCAAGGCTCCTCAATAATAGGGAGCCGAGGCTAGGGCTTTTGCTGGGCAGGGGGAGTCGTCCGGTCGCTACGCTGAGTTGACTCATCGAGGGAAGGAACCGGTCGAGGAGGAGATAGTGCCTCTCGTAGGGCTAGAATATCTCTTCCTCACTGAGTCGCCGACGTTACAGAGGAAGAATGGGAGAAGATGAGGAAATACCTCATCGGGCTCTTATGGGCCGTGTAAGGACTATGAATTTTGATACTAGTTAAATAAATTTGCTAGTATTTTAAAATATTATTTTTAAAAGAGTATTTGTATTTTTCTTGATTTTCTAGAAATTTCTATGATTTAAAATCCAAGTTTTATATTTATCTAAATGATTTTAATTTTTTATGAATTAATTTTGTACGGTAAAAATTTCTGGAATTTATCCGTTGAGTTACTGATACTATTACGTATCATTTTGAATAATACATAGTATTATTATTATTATTACGCATATTTTCGTATAATACGTTGTGTTATTAATTACATATTATTTGTATAATTTGTTGTATTATTTCTACTTTATATATTATCTGTCGTATTAGTATAACTGGTACGTTTTATTATGTATATAATTATCCCATAATTATTTGAATTTTAAATGTAAGTAAATATATTTTTATTATTAATTATTTTTGTTTAATTGTACAATATGTGTATGTTTTGACTATTTCATATCAATTGTTGTATTAGCACGACATGTACGTCTTTATTTATAGATAATTATTCTATAATTAGTTTTATTTTTAAATACCGTAATTATTTATTTAAATTATTTTCGTTTTAAACCC
>BQKN01055361.1:0-20086 GCA_022839385.1 Asparagus kiusianus | reverse complement strand
CCATCATCTTTCTCTCTTTTGAATTCTTTCCTTAACCTCTTCCATAACCAACATTATCTATCTAATTGATTCCCCTCCATAATCGGTTCCAATCACCTCATAATCACGTTTAATTCATACCCCTTTTACTCCATAATCATTTCCCTCTCCTAATTTAATCATCTCCTCAATTCCCTCCTGATTATTCGCTAGATATTTCCCCTTATTCCCTCAACCTTGTCCCCACGCTCATCTTCTCTCTCTACAAAGTTTCCCTCAGCTCCTTCTTTCTCTTCATCTCATTCTCGCTCTCCCTCTTCTCCTTCGTTCACTCTCAAACCCAACCACGACCCCCACACAGCCGCCTTCACCTCCGTTCACCAACCGCCATCTCCAGCTACCTCCGACGACCCGTGTCCCTGTAGCCTCACCATCGCTACCTTGGCCGCCGCTAAGCCCCTCTCTCCCTTCGTCGAACTCCACTAGATCCAACGCCCATGCCCAAGCAGCCGCCGACCAGCGACCTCCGCCACCTCGTTCAACCGACATAACCCCAGCCCCGTCGCCTTGGATGCCGACGTCGACGAATCGCCAGCCCCGCTCGGCCTCCTCTTCCCTCGGCCAACCGCAGCTGTCAACCAAGTCTAGCTCCGCCGCTCTTCCCTCAGCCGCTCGCCGTCAGCCGCCGCCCAACGCCCTCTGACCATGACAGCTACACCCACCACAGATCCCCTCCACCTTGTGTTCGCCCAACCAAGCTCGTCGTCGCCGCCCCGTCCTCAGCTCACTCGAACGCCGACCATCACTGCCCTGACCCGCGCTGTCGAGATCCTACTATCCTCCGCCTCTGACAGCGCCCGAACCCAAACCCCACAGCCTTCCTCCGCAGTCCCACGCTCCTGCCTTCAGCCCCGTCGACCTCCTCCTTCGTCCAGTCGCCACCCCTGGCGCCGTCTGTCCCCATCACCGCCAGCCTAAGCTCGCCATTGACCGCACTCAGCCACCAGCCGTCGAACGCCGGTGCCCACACCTAATACCTCCTCATCCACTTGCTGATGACTCATTTGATAGCCCTAGATCGTCATCAACCTCCACGCAGCCGCTTGTCGACGTCGCCTCACCTGTAGCCTCGCGCGTCAGTGTCGACTTGTTCGACAACACCCGAGGCAAGATTCTACTTGCTCAGATCTAAATTTTATATTTATTAGGAATTATCTGCATATTTTAGTTGTGATTATCCGCGTGGGTTGTTGATGAATGATATTAAATACTGCTGTATTTGTATTTGTGAAGTTACGAGCATGATATGTATTTTAAGCCATTTTTGATAAGTGAATATGTTGAAAATTATATTATAATTAATTATGAGATATTTTTGAAAGAAAGAATAATTTGTAAAAGGGAGTATTTTGTACTATTATTATGAGAAATATTTTAAAAGAATTTATTTTGGAAGAAATAATATCAGATAGAATATTTAAAGATTATTTTAGAATTATTGTAATGAGAAAATAATTTGCTTTGTGCAAAAGGGATTATTTTAGAATAATAATTTAAAAGAGTTTTTTTAGAAAAATATTATTTTAAATAAATAAATTTATGATTTTTAAAGACTAGTTCTGAATTAATATAATGAGAAACAATTTTAAAAGAATTTATTGGATGAAATTGGTTTTCACGCATGATTATGCTGTTCACAAGTCACTATTCATACTTTCTGTATTGTTCGTAGTTACTATTCATGTATTCCGATCTTTATTTCAATATATTCGATATGACATGATGTTATTGCATAGAATTAGTTTTATATATTATCTCCTTATTGTAATTGAGAACCTTTAGTAGTTCATGACTTAGTTACCTCGTGCGTCATGAACAGACCTAGTGGCATGTGTGGGTGTGTTGACTGAGTTTAGATGGTGAACCAGAGTTTTAAGTTGATTTAGAAAAACAAGAAAAGTGGGGATGGGAAAGTCCATGTTCATGTGATCGAATATACCTGTTGATGTATCTTCCAAGCTCGCCCCATGATCCAGTGTAGCTAGGGGTTAGTTTGTTAGGTCAAAGTGAAGCCAGAGTAGCTACTTTGGTCCGTGAATTTAATATTCACCCGAGTTTAGCTTGAGTTTGAATCAGGTTGAAATTGGATTGCGTGTAGCCCTCTGGCCGATCCAGTTTAGCGGCGTATTGGGTGCACGTAGAGGATTTGTGAACAATCAGTTATCCGGTAATATGAACGTTGACTCTATGTGAGATGTGGACCAGTGAGTTTTTTTAGGATGGCTAGTTACATGACATTGTTATATAAGGTTATTATGGATTCTTGTGAGACATAGGCCAGTTGTGTTTCTTTTCATACATAGATCGGGGTTAATATTTAATTATCTACAATTTAAGACATATGGTATATACATAAGGGTTTCCTTGTTTGGATTATTTCGCTCGACGTACTACGTCTCATGTTGTAGTTTTTAGGTATTAATTCCATCTATTGTATGCCCCTGTTACATGGATGATTGTTCCGATCGCTAGTTACATGATCGACTTGTTACTTGATTGATTTTATTGGATTTCCAGTTGTACGTTTCTTTTGTCATTCTGTTATCATATCATTTTTCGCTTTGGTTTTCGTTGTTCTATTTGTTTGTGGGATCTTGCTGTGTGCCATGCACGCTGACGTACACCTGTTTTCTCTGGTGTATGTCAGACTTAGAGGAAGAACAAGTTCAGCTAGGAGATCATCAGGATCCAGAGGATTTTCAACAAGAGTGCCTTGCAGACCGAGCGGAAGAAGCCAAAGTATAGTTATTTCCTCTAGTTGTTCGATGATCTTAGTTTACTTTCGTAGCATTTCTTTTCTGCCTGATCATTGTATTTTATATTCTCTAGTATTTGATTCAGATAGTTTTGTATAAGGGCATGTTTGACCCATATTATTATGTCTTGGATGATATTCATTTGTGATATGATATTTTTATTCTGTGTTGTCTATTATATTCTTGCTATCTTTGATCGGGGACCTGTGTCTTTGCATTGTATTTATTTCCAGACGCTTAGCGTATTGGATTAAGAAGAAAAGAAAAGAGAAAAAAATGATAGTGTATATTCTTCTCAATCTAATACATCGCGGGCTTGTTCACGTTCCGATTCCCGGGTACTTTAGGAAACAGGGCGTGACAGGCTAGCTCTCAATATGGATAGGAGCCCGACCAGGAGCAGCGCTTCGAGCCTAAACACCACCTTGACATCAGGGGACTATCCTAGGCTGTTGCCGGACTCAGCATAAGGCGGTCGAGCAGTTTTGGCTCCCTCAAGTTGAGGAGTATTTGCAATGGGTCCCCGATATCAATCTCCACCATAGCCTTCGCAACTACTTTGTTCGATGCGCTTTGGTGGAGACGGAGTTATACCATCGGATGAAGGAGGTTTGGACCACATATCTCAAGCTCATTGGATAGGTTACTTCTCTGAGGGCTAATAGAGGGACCGAATTGGAACGAGCCATGAAGACGCCAGCCCCAAGTGCTTCTGAGGTTGACGAGATTAGACATGAGCTAGAGGAGAGAAAGAGGAAGGCCAGGAGACTGGACGTGGCTCTCCAGGAGAGGGACCGCACTATGGTACTAATCGACATTGAGAAGGAGGCGGCAACGTATATGAGGCATCAACTGGATGAGGAGCATTCAACGCTTGCCAGGCTTTAGGGGAAGGACGCCCACTTGCGGGAGTCTCTAGCGATGGTCCAAAGCTAAAATGCCTATCTAGAGTCCGACCCTCACCACCAGGGGATCATTGAGGGGTATTACTAAAGCTTAACTAGGAAAATTGTAGTGACGATCGCCTGTAAGGTAGGATATGACTACCTCTCGGCATAGCTCCTAGTCAAGATGAGGAACCTACCCAACCGCTTCCACTACCCCCCCCCCCCATCGTGGCTAAGTGCCTGGATGAGTTAGTGGAGGTGGAAGCACTTGGAGGGGGCTCGATCCCTATGAAGGAGAGAGAGAATCGGATGAAGAAGGGGACTGCTCGACTCCTCCGCTGGCTACTCCTAGGGGTTCCTCGCCAGTGACTCCAGGTAGGAATGGACTTCTCTTAGTCTCCTAAGACTTTCTTGTCTCTCGTCCCTGTGTCGTATAGATGTGTACATTGTATCTTGTAAATATTCTTTATAAATGAATAAAGAAATATTTTTGAGCCTAAAATTATTTGTCATATGCTGTGCAATCTCAATTTATGTCTTTTGAATGACTTAGCTCCATCATAGACTTGAACTGCTGACTCGAGAGGACTCGTCCTTCATTAAGAAGATACATATCAAACTCGAGTAGCCACTTCTAATGTGTTAGTTTTTTTTGTCTGAGTATGGAATCAATCTGGTCATTTGCTTTAGCTAGTTGGCGTCTGAGCTTCTTGGGTGAGTGCATGAGAGATACTCTTTGAAGTCTGTTGTTAGCTATCAAGGGTCGACTAAGGGACTGGTCGACTATTTGTCGAATAGACATCGTTTAGTGAGTTTTCAGAAGCCTTTATTGGGCAGGTGAAATATCACTGTTGGAAACAACATGATGATGCTATCAGTTGTCAGGGAGTTATGGTGTCGCTTTGATTTTTGATCAAAGAGGCACAAAGTAAAAGGGGGGAACTTTGAGTTTCGTGTGAAACATTTGAGATTTCAAGGTGAATCTTACCTATTCATTTTGAAATGAGCCGACCATCAAGATAAATCCACGTGTCTCTCTTGAATGCTATAAATAGCTCAGTGGGGGTGCAGAAGAATTTTCTTCACAAACTCTTGCTCTAAATCTTTGGTGCTTGTCTCTCTCAACTTTCCCAAATCCTTTGCACTCTAAATTTTCAAATGGCTTCTCAGGCTTCCACCACCTGCTACAATAAGGAGAGGATTACTCTTCTTCAGTCGATCCGCTCGAAAGCCATCATCGGAGAGCTCGAGCAGTACGATGAGCTCTATGATATCCCTAGGGCTTTTACGCTTGCAACGCCAAGTGGGAACGAGTCGGCGTACCACCATGGCTAAAATAAAGCATCGCTGTATCTCGCCTATCTCGAGTATGGGCTCCGGTTGCCGCTCCATCCCTTCATTAGGGATGTATGTGTTGCTATGGGGGTTTCCCCCTCTCAGTTCACCCTGAATGCAATTAGGGTTATGGTGGACTTCATCATAAGCTGCTACCGGGTCGGCGTTCTGCCGAGCATGCGCCTCTTGGGGTATTTGGTCGGGGTCAAGTCGACGAGGAGGGACCCCCACTACTTCTACCACTATAGTGGGGGTAGCAAGCTTATCTCAGACGCTCCTGAGTTGAATAGGGACTGGAAGGAGTGGTTCGTGTGGATCTTTAGCACCAACAACATCCTCTCCTACCCAAATTGGTCTGAAGTGACTAAGGATGCACTGACAGTGTGCGTCCTTACCGTTTAACAGAGACGGAAGTTAGAGAAGATGCACTTCTATGCTGGGTCTCGAGAGAGGATAAATCTCTTCTAGATAGCATCTCTTCGGGTGGTGGGCATGTCCATGGTCTTACCCTCCAAGGCCGAGAAGGTGAGGGCGAGTCTACTGGCCCTTCTCCTAAAAAAGCCCTAAGAGGAATTTGATGGGTGAGAAGTCTAGCTCTACCGCAAGGCCTTATAAGAGGTTGTAGGGAAATCTCACCCCTGAGGAGGCGACCAGCTTGAAGTCACAGGCGGCCAAAATTTATGCCCAACTAGTAGGGCAGAGGGTAAATGCTAAGAAGGTGAAGGCCAAGAAGGACCAAGATCCCAGCAGGCCGATTGGGCCGGTCCAAGTCGAGTCGGCCGAGGAGCAGCAATTAGCCATCCCAATCAATCAGTCGGACAAGGTCGTTATGATCGACGACTCTTCACCTCTTAGGCTAGAAGAGGTAGCACCAGCAGTCGAGGCTGTTGAATTTAGGACCTCTGTTGAGGAGGCAGTCGGCTCGAGCCCTGTACTTGAGCCGTCCCATAGGCCAGGAAAGGAGCCTATGGGGACTTCCGGCGGTGTCGAAGAGCAAGAGGCACTCGTCCATCGTCTACAGTGGGCAAGGCTAGCGAGGAGGAAGAAGATATCTAGCTGTTCTGCTACTGGACCTTAGAAGTTGACCCCTACTTTTTGGAGAAGGCTAAGGCCATGTTGATGGAAGTGCTGCCAGATCCCTGTTCGCCCAGGAAGGAAATCCCAGAGGGTAGCAGGTTCACTGTGGTGGCTCCTCTCGACATAGACTCTTCAATATTGGGGTCATCAACTACCCCAATTCAAGCTATCCAATAGTTCCAACTCCCAATGGACGAGTGGTTCTTGCGGGACATGCTAAGCGTTAGCTTGCATATGGTCCTCGAGGCCTACTTAGTTTAAGGGGCCTTGTTGGAGCAGGAGCTATACAACCGGCTCTGCCATATGCATAATGCTACTACGGAGTGGCGGGAGGACTTCACTAGGGAGAGGTCAGCCAGGGAGGAAGTGGAGAAGAAGATAACTACCTTGGATACAAGGGAAAGGCTTCTTAAGGGGATCTGATTCCATAGCACTAAGCAAGCGGCTTTGATTGAGAAGCTCCATGGCGAACTGGCCCAGCTAAAGGGTGAGGTTAGCTGCCTCTAGCAAGGAATCTCCAAGTGGGATGGCCGGCTAACTTCTTCAGAGGGGTAGCTCAAGTCTGAGAGGCACCTCAAGTAGGTGGCTAAGGAGGACGCTCGATCGAGTCGTCACTCGGCTAATTAATTAAGACAGGACCTTGAGGAGGAGTGGTCGACTCATTAGGCATCTGTGATAATGGTCAAGGATCTCGTGGATCGACTTGCTCAATTTGATTTAGAGCAGTATAAGGCAAAGGTGGTCGATGACTAGCGCAAGGGCCCCTTAGGTAAAACTGAGGTGGCTTTAGCTTGCAAGGTTGGTGTCGACTACTTAGCCTCGTTGCTCCCTACTGGCTCTTGATCCACACCTAATCGCCTTTACCCTCCCCATGTCTCTTGCTGTCTTGACCTCCTAAAGGAGATCGAGGTGAGTGGAGGGGGGTTGGAATTGGCATTAGATGATGATGATGACGAGTCAGAGGATGCCCCTCGAGAGGACCCCGTCGCTTCTACTTCTACTGCTCTTACCCCTGCTGAGGATCTTCTAAGCCCTACTCTCGGATCTGATTGAGAGGTCTAATGGCTTGTACCTCCTTTTTTTAGTTATCGACATGCCTTGTTGTAAATAGACATGGATACGTTAATGAAGCTTGTAATAAACTTTGAACATTTGAATAAAGATTACTTTGCTCTCATTCTGGAGTCTGCCTCATATTATTTCTATTTTTGCATTGTTTGCTTATAGATGTGTTCTGACTTGAGAGAATGAGTGTTGATTGTTGTGATCGATCGTGTTGTGTCGACCCGGGTGTTGAGGGGTCGAAACAACTAGCTCATTTTACACCTCTTGTGAGCGAGATGTTCGGGTCTTTTGTCGACGAAGGCTGTCAAGTTGAAATGCTTATTTGTCGAAGACAACCGAACAGTTGAACTCCATGCCTTGGGTTTACTCATGATGACACTATAGGCTTAGGTTACATGCCTTGGACTTAATGAGGGCACTAAGGTCTTTTTAGTAAAGTAACAACCTTAAGGTTGGGTGCCCAGCACTTATGTAGATGCCTGGGTCTTTAGCAAAATAATAACCCTGAGGTTGGGTGCCTAGGAGTTACGTAGATGCCTGGGTCTTCAATACTGCCATAATGGTCAAGAGGTGAATGTGGGAGTTGACCATATGGTGAGAGTGGCTTAGGTTTACCCTGAGAAGGCACCAAGGGCTTCCCTAAGGTCGAGTGTCTAGGTCCTGCTAAGGATGTCTAGGTCTTTCTCCCTATTGAGGGCTGCCCTAATGGCAATTTGATAAAATGACAACCCTGAGATTAGGTGCCTAGGACTTATGTAGATGCCTGGGTCTTTGGCAAAATGACAATCCTGAGGTTGAGTGTCCATGACTTACGTAGACGCATGGGTCTTCAATACTACCATAATTGTCGAGAGGTGAATGTAGGAGTCGACCATATAGTGAGAGTGCCTTGTGTTTATCCCGAGAAGGCACCAAGGGCTTAGAACTCAACCCTGAGGTCGAGTGCCTAAGTACTACTGAGAACGTCTAGGTCTTTCACCCTACTGAGGGCCACCCTGATGGCAATTTGGTAAAATAACAACCTAGAGGTTGGATACCCAGGACTTACGTAGATGCATGAGGCTTCAATATTGCTATAATGGTCAAGAGGTGAATGTTAGAGTCGACTATATAGTGAGGGTGCCTTGGGTTTACCCTGAGAAGGCACCAAGGGCTTAGAACTCAACCCTGAGGTCGAGTGCCTAGGTCCTACTGAGGGCGTCTAGGCCTTTCACCCTACTGAGGGCTGCTCTGATGGTAATGGTAAAATGATAACCCAGAGTTTGGGTACCTAGGACTTACGTAGATGCCTGGGGCTTTCATATTTGCATAATGGTCGAGAGGTGAATGTTAGAGTCGACCATATAGTAGGAGTGCTTTGGGTTTACCTTGAGAAGAACCAAGGGCTTAGAACTTCTGCATAGATTCGGCACTACGGGAGTGTAAGATAGGAGTCAATTTCGATTAAATTTCATTTATAATGAATGAAACTGTACAAAATTATTGAAAATATCTCCTCAAGTGCTCAATGTTCTAGGGATGTTGTAAGACTCTCCTATCTGGGGCCCTTAGTCGATAAGGACCTGGTTGCAGCTCTTCTAGGACTGTGTATGTGACTTCCCAGTTGGGAGCTAGCTTGCCTCTTTGGGTATCTTTGTTGAAAGCAGCTTTGTGGAGGACGAGGTTGCCATTGCAGAATCTCCTTGGTCTGATCTTGTTGTTGTAGTAGTAGGCGATTCGTTACCGATTGGTGACCTATGTCCGGAGTGCTTTCTCTTAGGTCTCATCTAGGAGGTCGAGCCCGATCCAAAGCCCTACTGAATTCAGGTCCTTGTCGAAGTGTTGCAGTTGGATGGCCAGCATGCCTACTTCGACTGGAGTGACTGCTTTGGTGCCATAAGCTAGCTTGAATGGAGTCTTCCCCGTTGAGTTCTTGTGGATCGTGCGGTATGACTAGAGGATACTAGGCAACTCTTCAATCCAGTCCCTACTGTTGTGTCAACCTTCTTCTTTAATGCTTGGAGGATGCATTTGTTGGTGTTCTCTGCAAGTCCGTTGGATTTAGGGTGGGCAATAGAGGAGAACTTGAGATGAATGTTATATTCCTTGTAAAAGTTGCAGAAGCCTCCACTATCAAACTAGGTTCCGTTATCAGTCACAAAGGACCGGGCATGCCAAAATGACAGACAACGAATTTCCATACAAAACTTGTGATGTTACTCTCACCAATCTTGGCTAGTGGTTCGGCTTCAATCCATTTGGTGAAGTTGTCGATCGCCACAATAAGGAACTTCCTTTATCCTGGAGCTAGGGGGAGAGGACCCAGCAAATCCAACCCCCATTGAGCAAATTGTATGGAACTCAGGATGGAAGTTAACTCGGTGGCCGCTACTCGTGGGATGGATGAGAAGAATTGGCACTTCTTGCATTGAGAGACGAGTCGTTTTGACTCGGCCAATATGGTGGGCCAGTAGCACCCTACCGGATGACTTTCTACGTGAGGGTTCGATCCCCAGCATGATTTCCACATGTGCCCTCATGAATTTCCCTGAGCACATAATTGGCCTCTGATAGTCTAAGGCATCGTAGATTAGGTCCTATGCCACTGTCGGAGTATGACATCTGATAGAGCTGTCCATCGATCATGAGATAGCAGTAAGAGTTCCTTTGGAGACGCCTGGCTTCGGTAGGATCTTCAGGCAAGGTGCCCTGTGTTAGATAGAGAGCAATAGGATCCAACTAACAGGGTGTGATAGGTGTTTCGGTGTCTATGATGGTCTCTGGTGACTTGGAGATGCTAGGTCGCTTGAGGGTGTCGATGTAGATAGCCCCTAAGTTGATCCTTGAGCTTGTTGACCTAAGCTTGGAAAGAGCATTCGCCCGGGTGTCTATGATCCAACTATCTTGAAGTCCAAAAAGCTGGTCAAAAGCTCCTTAGCAGCTTTGAGATACAAGGCCAACCTTAGATCTTTAGCTGCATAGCGTCCATTCACCTGATGGACGACCAACTGTGAGTCGGCTAAAATGTAGAGGTGATCTACCTTTAGTGCTTGTGCCGCTCGAAGGATAGCGAGAAGAGCTTTATATTCACTTCTTTGTTTGAGCCCGAGAAGTCAAAAGAAATGGAGTGCTTATGTGTTGACCCATTAGGGCTACACAGGACCACTCTTGCCCCGCTGATGGCTTCTCCGTAGGATCCGTCCACCCTTAATAACCATCATGAGGTGAATTCAGAGGAATCATCTTCTAGAGTGCGACAAATCTGTGGAGCAGATACTTAGACTACTGAAGATGTTGGAGGTGCTGGCTGAACCAATGATAAAGGTGTGTCTGGCTCATCACCTAGCGAAGTTGACTCGATCAGGAAGTCGGCCAAGGCTTGAGCTTTGATTGTCATCCTGGGTTCAAATTGCACATCATGCTCATTGAGTTTGACTACCTAGGCGACCCTCCTCCCAGAAGTTGTAGGGCTACCCAACGCTTTCTTCAGAGGTAGACTTGTCCACACAATGATGACATAGCTCTGGAAGTATGTGCGGAGTCTCCTCATAGTGGTAATGAGGGCGAAGGTAGCCTTCTCAATGAGGTGATAGTAGAGCTTGCCCACTTTGAGGATTTGGCTCACATAGTAAATAGGCTTTTGAATATTTTCTTCTTCCCGAACAAGGACGGAGCTGACAACTTTGGAGGAGATAGCCATTTATAGGTACAATGTCTCTCGCCTATAGGCTAGCTTAGCTGTGGTTTTGTACTCAAGTAGGCTTGGAGATCCTGAAAAGCTGCACTACATTCTGCCATCCATTCCATGCTCTCCGTCAGGTTCTTGCTTCCCCTTAGAGTTTTGAAAAATGGGAGGCTCCTCTCGGCAGATTTGGAGAGGATGCGACCTAATGCCACAAACTTTCCATTTAGCTTCCAGATGTCCTTCAAGGTGTGCGGTTCGGTCAATCGCTCTATAGCGGCCATCTTCTCATGTTTATCTCTATGCCTCTCTACATGATCATGAACCCCAGGAACTTTTCTGATTGCACCATGAAGGCATATTTGGTGGGATTGAGCTTCATTCGGTAGCACCGGAGGGTGGAGATGGTCTCGTCTAGGTCTAAAATGTAGGTAGATGCTTGTTTTGACTTCACCAACAAGTCATCCACATAAGCCTCCAGATTGCAGCCAATCTGGTGCTTAAAGACCTTGTTGACGAGCCTCTAATATGTGGCCCGGGCGTTCTTCAGTCCAAATGGCATCATCTTGTAACAATATGTCCCCAAGTTAGTGATGAAAGATGTCTTCTCCTGATCATGCTCTGCCATGAAAATCTGGTTATAATTAGCGAAGGCGTCCATGAAGCTGAGCAGCTTAATACCCTGCACTCTTGTTTACCAACTGATCGATTTGAGGTAGGGGGTAGGTATTCTTGGAAGGCTTTGTTGAGATCGGTGAAGTCCACACACATCCTCCATTTCTTCAGCGTTTTCTTCACCAACACTACATTAACTAGCCACTCCGGGTATTGGACTTCCCGGATTAATCCAACTCTGAGAAGTCACTCGACTTCTTCGGTCGTGGCCTTCTGGCGTTCTAGGTTGAGATGTCTCTTCTGTTGTCGAACAGGCTTAGTGTGCCTGTCGATAGCTAGCTTGTGGTTGATCACTTTAGGGGAACCCCCAGCATACCTTCGGGTCCCCAAGCGAACATATCAGCGTTTTCCTGAAGGAACTCTGTCAAGGCTCCTCGCAAGAGCTCGACTAAGCTGGACCCAATCTTGACAATCTTCAATCCTTCTTGGTCAATGGGTATCTCTTGATGCTCTTCCATCAGTGTTGTCCTCTATCGCTCTGTTGTTTTTTTCCAACTAGAGGCAGGCTTTCTCGATAGGCATGGCGTCTTGCACGCCCTTACCCTTGGTCGAGAGCAGGTGGCAAGACCTAGCCTCTCGCTGGTTGCGCCTAACAACATATCTGGTGATATGTCGAAGGAATGGTTCATAGAAGATGAAGGGTGGTTCAGCCTAAAATGACATCGTGGGCTGACTTGAGCTTCATCACTAGGATTTGGACTTAGACGGCTGTTTGCCTAGGGTACTCTCCAATTGTTAGGGGGAGGGTAGTCATCCCTTCTGGTAAAAGAGAGTGGTCGGTGAAACCTATGAGGGGTCTCTGTAAGGGAGCAGGCGATATTTGTCGATGCCCATCTGGTTAAAAGTGTCGACATACAAAATATCCACCAAGCTCCCTATGTCGACCATGATTTGCTTCACCTGGTAGCCATCAATTATTGCGTGTAGGCATCGAAAATTGCTGATAGGTCCCCACTCACAGCTCGGTGTTAACGATCGACGATCGAACGATGCTACCCAGTTCACAAGAGCTCAAATGACGCCGGTGAGCGACTGAAGCAAACCGACGGATTACGTGAGCCGACAGAATGTCAGAATCACGGGGATACGGATTGACCGAAAACCCCGCGATCACCGCAATTGGACCAACGCCCGCTGTGCCCCGATCACCCCACGGATAATCCAACCATCGGGGCCTACAGAGCTCGCCGTCACGATTCCAATGCATCTGAAATCACTCAAATCCGAGTTCAGACGAAAAGTCAACAGCGAGTCAACGGCGGGACAACGGCAGGACAACGGCAGGACCTCGGACTGCGTTGGGACACCCAAATGGGCCTCGGCAGGCCCGGGACACCCGAGAGGCGTCTTGGCAAAGCCAAGACACCCCTTGGGGTGTCTCGGCCAGGGCCGAGACACCCCCTAGGGGGTGTCTCACATCAGCCCCCCCCCCCTCTCCTTTTGGCTATAAATAGCCCCCCTTGGCCTCCTTTATGAGGGGCTCCTGATTTGGCACTCGATTCAAGGCTGAATTATCTTAGCCAAGGATCGTTCTGCAAGAGAGCGGCGAAGCCCTGCCGGAGTGAGGAGTCAGAGTCTGCAAGAGAGCGGCGAAGCCCTACCGGATCGAGGAGCGAGAGTCTTCATCAACCTTTCTTCATTCACCCCTTTCTGTCCTTGGTGTTGCCCTTCGCAGGCGACACTGAGAAGAGCTATTATCTCGTTTAACCGAGATATACGCTTTAAACTTCTAAGATCTCACGCGGATCGACGAAGTTCTGCTTCTATATCCCACGTGGATAGACGAAGCTCTGCCGGATTTTCCCGGAAGGATCTTGAAGAGTCGGCGGTCCACGGATATCGACGTCCCCGTCACAGGCCAACAACCCACGCAAGCGAGACCGAACCAGAACGGGACCTCGTGTTTATTTTTGTTTAAGTTGTAATCATTTGTTTTCATTTTATACTGTTCTAACGATCGAAGTTGTAACAGATAGCAAAGTAATGAAAACAGCAACTTTTACCGGAAACAAGCTGGCGACCACAGTGGGAGCCGCCGACCTCGCTGCCGAGATCGGAGTGACGCAACCGGCCTTCAAGATCCGGGTGAATGAAGAGGTCGAGTACGAGTTCGACCAGCAGAAGTATGAAGAGTACCTCTCCTCCTCCTCCTCCAGATCTGCATCTCCGCATCGGCGCAGGAAGAACCCATCTCCAAAAAGAGCTTGCGGGATCTCCAACTCCTCAATTCAAGACCCCGCCGTCGCTGCTGCTACACTTGCACCACACAACGGCCTTGCGTCGATCAGTGTGGTCAAGAACGTAGATCCAACAGCACCAAAGGCAATGGGTGATGCTGCTCCAACTCCATCAAAAAGGGCGATCCAAAGACGCCGCCAACGCCTCGCTCAACAGCTCGCCAGGGCTAAGGAGTCGAAAGATGGAGTGCGCTATGCAGAGGATCTGAAGTCGAGGCAGCGGCAAGAGCAACGGCAAGCAATCAACCTCCCCTTCAAAACGGAAGCAAGTGAGTGGATCCGCGTCAAGAGGAACCGCTCCACGCTCGAGGAGCGAATCAAGAAGCGCCGCGCTCTACTCGCACATGCCCGGCTCCTCCTAAAGAAGGCGGAAGAGATGCAGCAAGAAGCGGTGGTCAAAACACCGTCCAAAGGCAAATCGGTGTGGGTTCCTAAATCGACGCCAATACTTCCAGCAAAGAAGGGCAAGATTGTCGCCCAGAGTTCAACCAAATCAGAGCCTACTCCTCCTGTACCGGCACCCTCAACAGGGCCAGGTAAGAAAGGGGATCATTCAAGATCCCAGGTTCCTTTGACGAGTCGCCTCGGTCCCTTACCGGAGAACCGAGGAAGGATACCCGTCAAAGAACGGCTGGGACCATTGAAAGGTCCCCAAGTTAAAAACCAGACCGGGGGTCCAATCAATCCCCCTAAGAAAGATGAAAAAAGGAAAGCCCCTATCACCGACCGCACTGAGTTGCGAGTCGAACTAAAAGAGCCCGTTCGATTTCTACGCTCCCAAAAGCGTAAAATTGAACGGGCCACTCTTGAAAAATCTAACCATGTTTTGCATTCCCAAGGAGAAACACACTCGTCTGAGGATGAGCGTATTATACCGAGGGACATTTACCAACACTCTGTAGGTTGCTCCAGCCATCAAGCTGATGAGCTGTACTACAGGGCTGGGGGTGTGGAAAAATCTCGAAAGAGGTACATGCAGGATATGGAGTCCCACTGCCCGTGTGCCAACATTATCAAGGCAGTGCTGTCCGAGTGTTGCTGTGCTCAAACCCCAACAAGAATCTCGGTGTTCGAGAGACTCTCCAAGCCGAAGCGTTTCCACAAGAAGAAATCGCTCCGCCGAGAGGATGAATACTCGAAAGTGTCAGTCAACATGACCGGCAAAGGGGGATCAACACCACGTCTCAACTTGGATCAGCTTGCCGAGGCATCCCGATGCATGACATGGTTGCGGTCGGGAACCATCAAACGAAACAATTACCCAAGAGTACACAAGGGACTTTCCCTAGAAGAAGAAGAATCAGATGCTGATTCTGATACCTGCTCCGCCGTCGCATCCGACGACACAACTTCAAGTGCGGGCCAACCTTACGAATCGCTCATGATCAGTGCCGAACAGGTGTCGAAGATACTTGAAGAAGCCCTGGCCAAGCAAAAGGAGAGCTTCAAATTTGAAATGGAGATGGCCATGCAGCAGATGAGGGAGATGCACGACCAACAGATCGCGGCGATGACGGCTCACCAAGGAGAACCGAGTCAACGCAATCCAGAGGAGCATGAACGGGAAGGGGATAATGTCAACGTCCCTCCTGTCAACACCAGCAACGGGGGTGGTCCCGCAGAAGATAATGCCCAAGAGGACCACGCCGCCTCTCCCAGAAGCCACTCGAAGACCGAGACGAGTGAGGACAGGAAGATGAAAGACCTGGAGAGCAAGATCAATGCATTGATGAATGCTCAGGAGGTAAAAAGGTCTGGTATACCCTGCCCCTATCCAAGGGAGTGGGAATCGATCCCATATCCGACAAAGTTTAATTTAATTAACTTTACGCCGTTTGATGGGAAGGGTTCCCCTACCCAACATTTAATCTATTTCAAGTCTCATTTAGGAATTATTTCCGGAAATGAGCCCCTCATGGTGCGGTCATTCGTCGGCACTCTTCGCGGAGCTGCCTTCGATTGGTATCGCCGTCTCAAGCCCGGAAGCATCAATGGCTGGGATGACATGGAGGACATGTTTTTAACCAACTTCTTTGATGATGACACCGAGATTTCGATCGGCACGCTGTTCGATGAAAAACAAAAGAACGGCGAGACGGTTGAAAACTTCGTGAAGAGATTCCGCAACAAGGCTATGAATTGCAGGGATCCGGTCAGCGAGGATTTCATCCTCGAGACTTGCCACAACAACCTCACGCTCGACATCCTCGAAGCCATGGGAATGGCGCCGTCCAAAACCTGGAAGGACTTGAAAATGCGGGGAGAGCGAGCCGAACGATTCCTCAAGAGGAAGAAAGCGGAGAGAGGGCAAATACCCAATAATGCCCCGCAACCAAATTTTACCCCCAAGGGTAAAGGGAAGGCGCACGCAAATGCGGTGGTCGCAAATCAAGTCTTTGAAGTACAAGCACAACCGCAACAGCCGCAGCAGCCGCAACAGCCGCAACGGCAACAACAGAGTACGCCTCAACAACCCAGGTGGCAACAACAGCCCCAGAAGCAAAAGGTTGGGGAGCCGAGGTTCCCAAAGGTTTACTCGTTCAAAGAAGATGAAATCCCCGGTATCTTCAAGTATTTGGTCGAGAACAACAAGATCAAGCTACCGCCGATTCAGGATCAAGAAGATGCCAAGAAGGTCAATGATCCGAAATACTGCGCATTCCACCAAGCGGTGCACCATCCTACCAAGGTGTGCTACGCTCTCAAGGACAAGATTCAGGCCCTGATCGATGTTGGGGTCATCACTATGAAACAGCCCAAAGAGAAGAAGGTGGGTGCGAACACCGTATCCATTAGCTTTGGATCGGTTCCCTCGAGTTGGTTCCAACACGAGTCAGTGATCAAAGCGGCGGTGAAG
Organism: Asparagus kiusianus; assembly: GCA_022839385.1. Taxonomy (NCBI): domain Eukaryota; kingdom Viridiplantae; phylum Streptophyta; class Magnoliopsida; order Asparagales; family Asparagaceae; genus Asparagus; species Asparagus kiusianus. Next base: position 3,497 of record BQKN01055361.1, on the reverse strand, counting down.
ACAGTGAACGATGATCCACACCAGCAGCGCCAGAAAGGGCTTGTGCCACACACAGCCCCAAATGGCGAGATCTTGTGGGTTCATCCGGACTTGATCGCAGATGAACAGTGGGCCGGGACCTCTTCCACAAAGAACAAGAAGAAGTCGAAGAGGAAGGGCAAATCGTGCTACGGTGCTTCTGCCATACCGGGGGTGGATGATGACAAAATTCCAACCTTCCCACTTTCTGAGGACAAGCAAGAAGCTTTTGCAACCCGAAGCGGGAATGAGTATCACTTCAAGTATCCGGAGGCTACTGAGCAATTGGGTACCAAAACCCCACCTTCCAAGACGCTGGCAGAGTTGGGAGTTTCAGCAATTCCCCCAACACCTGCAGTGGCGACGGAGAGAATCCCACAGAAGGATAAAGGAAAAGAGCCTGTACGTCAAGAAGCTCAGAACCCGAGGCAATCTCGATTCAATCACCCGATTGGGCGAGACAAACCGGGGAATACGAGCTCCCAGCCCTATTTCGACATTATGGCGCAATTGGCCAACATCCCGGCCAGGATAACTCTATACGAGTTGCTGCGGTTGTCGAAGGATACACGGAAGGCGCTACAAGAAGCCTTGAGTGATTCCGAAGCTTTCTTGACTCGAATCAAGCCATCTTCCGAAGAACCAGAGTCATCCGCTCAACAATGCAATCTGGCGGCGCATCACTTCCCCTGCATCTCTTTCACCAAAGAAGATATGCAGACAAAGAATTCAAATCATGATAGGCCGTTGTATTTCACCGGGCATATTGGCTCCAGCGTTGTCAACCGGATCCAAGTCGATCCGGGTTCCGCTGTGAGCATCATGCCATTCCGATTGATGCATCATCTCGGAATCCCGACTAGCAAATTAGCGTCCACTGGCACGACAATTTATGGATTCAACACCAGCGGGTCTAGGCCCTTGGGGAAGATCCGAATTAAGTGCCAGATCGGGGATTTGAGGTCGGAAGTCACATGCTATGTAATTGACGCGGAAACATCCTATAATTTACTGTTGGGTCGACCTTGGATCCACGGTAACCTTATAGTCCCGTCAACTTTGCATCAGTGCTTCAAATATGTGGGCACAGATAATGAAGTCAAGACGGTGGTCGCGGATAAGCAACCGTTCAAGGGATTGGAGAATTATTTCACCGATTCCCTTTTATACGGCGCTGAATCCGATACTGAACCATCGGCCCAAGGAACGGACAGCGGAGATGAAGCTGATACCGAACCAGGGTTTGATTATGATGGCGGTTTTGTTTTAAACGACATTGTACCCATTGTAATCAATCTTGACGATGATGAATCATCGGAAGATAGTTGTAATTGGCAACTTGCCGAAGAACTATCAATAAACGATGATTTAGAGTACTCGACGGGTCTCGATGATATCACTAACGAACTCTATGCTAACCCTGATTTATATATGCCTCTTCAATCATTTTGTTTGACGAAGAAGCAGGTACACGATCCTTGCGGAACAACGCTCATCATCCCCGCAGGGATTGGGGGTGGAAAGGAGGTCGTCTACGGCAAAGGAAGAGCATCTCCGATACCCGACCATTTCATGGAAGAGGAAGACGACGATGATAAACCAGCCCGTCATCTATCCAAATATGATGCGAAAGCGCGCAACATGATGGAAAGGCACGGGTATGACTTCAAGATCGGAGAGGGTCTTTTCTTTGGTCGAGGTCCACGGGTTCCACCCCGGATGGCTTATGTACCGAAGGGAAAACCCGATGATTATTATCGCCACAAAAGAGGTCTAGGCTATGTCTCATCAGATGATGAGTGTGGCTGGCAAATCATCGACCAGATTGCTAACAAGACTAGGAAGGGATATTCCTCCGACTCTTCGGGTTGGGATTCCAACGCTAGTCTTGGTGAAGTGTTTAAGAAGCTAATGTCGAACATGGTCACGGTTGATCCAGCGACAATAGAAGAAGATGATGAGATGCCGACATGGGAAGACCCGTGGGTTCATCACTTAAACATGCAGTATGGCGACCGGTTCGAGCAGAGAGAGCCTCCTACCGAAGACCCAGTCGTTCAGGTGAATATGGGCAGTGAAGAAAATCCGAAGCCAATATTCATCAGCGGCAGCCTCTTACCTGAAGAGAAGGAAGAGTTGATTTCTCTTATCCGGGAGTACATCGACGTGTTCGCCTGGAATTATGAAGACATGCCAGGTCTCGACCCAAACGTAGCAGTGCATCGTCTCAACATTAAGCCGGACGTCAAACCAGTCAAACAACAACAACGACGGTTTCGTCCGCAAATGATGGAAGCAATCGAAGCTGAAGTCAAGAAGCTCGTCGATTCAGGATTTATCCGAGAGGAACAACATCCCGAATGGCTTGCCAACATTGTTCCGGTCCTGAAGAAGAACGGGAAGATCCGGATATGCATTGACTTCAGGGACCTCAATGCTGCTTGCCCAAAAGATGACTTTCCTCTCCCCATCACGGATGTTATCATCGACAACACGTGCGGGTTCGAGAGGATGTCTTTCATGGATGGTTTCTCTGGTTACAACCAGATAAAGATGCATCCAGATGATGAGAAACACACCGCATTTAGAACGCCTCTCAGCGTATTCTGCTACACAGTCATGCCCTTCGGCTTGAAGAATGCAGGTGCTACATATCAGCGAGCTATGTCGAAGATCTTTCAGGAACATCTCCGAAAGACCGTCGAATGCTACGTGGACGATCTGGTCGTGAAGAGTCGTGATAAGAAAGATCACATCAAAGACTTGAAGACCATGTTCGATTTGATGCGGGCCCATCAGTTGAAGATGAACCCTACCAAGTCTTTCCTCGGAATGGCTAGTGGAAAATTCTTGGGATTCGTCGTCACCACCAAAGGTATTCACATTGATCCAGACAAAGTAAAGGCGATCAATGAATTGCAACCTCCAAGGAATCTCAAAGAGCTCAGAGGACTGCAAGGGCGATTGGCGTATATCCGTCGGTTTATCTCAAACCTTTCGGGGAAATGTCAACCGTTCTCCAGGCTTACAAAGAAGGGTGTGTCATTCGTATGGGACGATGCTTGTCAAAATGCGTTCGAGAGTATCAAAGAATATCTCTCGAAACCTCCCGTACTCGTTGCACCGAAATCAGGCAAACCGTTCTTGATTTATGTCAAGGCGACGAGCCACTCATTAAGTACATTGCTTGCACAAGATGACGATAACGGTCACGAGCAGGCGGTATATTACTTAAGCCGAACCATGGTGGGCGCGGAATCTCGATATCCCATGATTGAGAGGGAATGCCTAGCCTTAGTGTTCGCCATCCAGAAGATGCGGCATTATTTGGTTGGACAAACCATCTACGTCATCTCCAAAGTTAACCCGGTCCGAGTATTCATGACTCAACCGGCTTCCATGAGCTGGCGATTAGCGAAGTGGGCTTTACTCTTGTCCCAATACGATCTGCACTTCAAACAGCAGAAGTCAGTAAAAGG
>BQKN01055359.1:0-11997 GCA_022839385.1 Asparagus kiusianus | reverse complement strand
ATATATGTTTTAGTTTGATAGTTTTCAAGTTTTACTATGAAACAATTGAATACAATTGGAAAACATATTTTTGTTTCATACTTATATGCATTTATATGATTTCATCAATATCAATTTTATTTAGTTCCATGAAATCATGTTTTAGTGTATTATATGTGTATTTTGATAAAATACTATATTTATTGTTTATGGACTTTATAACAATAGTTTACATCTTTTATTAATTCTATAAAATTATTTTGTATTGTTTCAAAACATGGTTTAGCCAAAATGTCAAAATTCATAAGTTTACATTTTCATGTTTTGGACTATTTTGTAAAATGATGATATTTTTTATTTGGGAGGTTCTTTTTAAAAACTAGTCTTTGTAGCATGTTTATTATCATGTCTACAATCATTTCCCAAACTTTTATATTTTTTGGAATTTATTTGATATTTTTAAACAGGGTTTTAAAATCAGAAAATCAACTTTCAAACCTGTTTCCTCATATGTCAGTTTACGGTCGACTGCCACGGTCGACCGCACCTTTGATTTTCCCTGTGGAGCCATCAACAACTTTTGTAGTCGACCACCACGGTCAACCGTCAGCTCAGAAATTCCCACGATCGACCGTCACGGTCGACCGTCAAAGTTTCTGGAATTTTCTGAGCCTCGAAAGTGGCTCACGGTCGACCATGAGATTTTCACGGTCGACCGTCGTTCACTCCAACTATCATTTTGTACAAAATCTGATTTTTTATTCTGTTGGTTTTTTGGTCATTTCTGTTGGGCTTTTGGCTGAGGTTTTGGGAGGCTATAAATACCCCATTGATCTCAGTTCTCATGGTATCTACGAAGTTTTTAAAACAAAAGATTAATAAAGGTTTAATCTTAGTTAGTTTGTTTTAAGTTTGGGGTTTTACAAAGAGGAGCTTACATCAGTTGTTGAAGAGTTCATCTTCAATATTTCATCATCCTCTCTTTGTGTTTATAGAGAAGTTTCCTTAACTCTATTTCCTAGCATTTTTACTATTGTATTCCATATCAATTTTATTGCTAGGTCTTCTTGCGTTAAGTCTTATTTATTCTCATTGTTTACACACACCCACTCGAGCTTATTGTATTTTCATACTTAGTATAATTTAGGTTGTGGGGAGTTGTAACAATTAAGAGTGAGCTACATTGAGTTCTCATTTATTGTCGAGAACATATTTGTTGTTACATTGTTAGTGTTGTAAAGTTTTCGGTGAGCTAGAAAACCGAGAGTGAGGTGTAGACGTTGATCGGTGAACGTTAAAAACCGATATTATGAGAGTGTGAGTTGTGAAGTTTTCGGTGAACTAGAAAACCGAGTGTGAGGTGTGGACGTTTATCGGTGAGCGTTAAAAACCGACATTGTAAGGTGTAATTATTATTTGGGTGAGTGTAGAAAACCCGGTTGTGATAGTGGATTTCTTCTCGGGAGTGGAGAGCGGAGATGTAGGACGGAAGGTCCGAACTCCGTGATCATATTGTGTGTTTGAGTTTACTTTGGCGCACTTCTCTTATGCTTATATTTCTTGTCGTCATTGTCCATTGCTCATTATTTATATCATTCACTATTTTATTTGTGTTTATTTTACCCTTGTGTTAATTATATATCCTTGCATATATCCCATAGTATATCTCATTTCTAGGATATTTATCTTTATTCATATTAATTATTATTGCTTGTAACATATTGTATATCTCTCTTGCAAGAATAATTTATTAATAAGTTTTAATTGGTATAAAATTGGATTAGATTAGCATAAGACCCTAATCACCCCCCCTCCCCTCCTTTAGGGTCTAACATGGAGGAGGGCTCTTTTCTCAGCTAGGGGCGAGAGGTTATGATGAAAGCTGTTTTGCAGGCGATCCCATGCTATGTGATGAGTATCTTTCGCATTCCAATTTCTTTGTACAAGGAGATTGAGTCTATCATTATGAGATTCTAGTAGGAATCAACTTCTGGTGAGAGAAAGATTCACTGGGTTATGTGACAGAAGGTGTGTCGTGCAAAGTCAGAGGGTGGTCTAGGCTTTAGAGATATACAGATGTTTAATCAGGTGCTGGTGGCTAAGCAGGCATGGAGAATCATTCATGACCCTTCTTCTCTGGCTAGTAGGGTTTTGAAGGGGAAGTATTTTAGGGACTCGGACTTTCTTTCAGCTGGTGTCGACTTTGTCTTCTCTTATTTATGGTGGAGTATTATCTGGGGGGAGAGCTCCTGGCTCGAGGTCTGAGATGGAGGATAGGTGATGACCAGAGTGTCTCTATCAGTGCTGACCCCCATGGATCCTAAGGCCTTTTTCTTTCAGGCCAATCACTTCTCCGATCAACCCTTCTAGAAGGGTGGTTGAGCTGATCTCTGCTTAAGGTACTTGGAATTATGATCTGATTACTACCTCCTTTTCGTAGGTAGATCAGGAGGACATTTCATTTATCCCACTGCCGCCTTCTCCTATCCCTGATAGACTCATTTGGCATTATGAGGAGAAAGGATGCTACACAGTCAAGAGTGGATACCGACTTCTTCGCCACACTATGCCTAATACTGCTTCCACCTCGGATTCTAGGGTAACAAAGTGGTGGTCCTTGATCTGGCATGCGGAGATCCCCCGAAGATTAGAGTGTTCCTTTGGTGTCTGTTCTATGATGCTCTCCCCACCTTAGCTGGTTTATCTCGTATGGAATCTCTGTGCCCCCTAGTTGCCGCCTTTGCTCTATGCCTTTGAGACCGTCCTTTATATCTTTGTTGTCTTCTCCTTTGCTTGTTTAGTGTGGGAGTCCTTAGATCTTTGGTAAGTGATTAATGGTTTTCGACGTACATCTTGTGGTGATTTCCTTTTTCATCTCACCTCGGTTTGCCCTGGGGACTCTCTGGCTTTGGCTTTCACAACCATGTGGTTTATATGGGGGGAAAGGAATATGCACTCTCATAGTGGTGGTGTTAGAGAGGCCTTGGTCTTGGTGACTCGGACTCTTTGTTTTGTGGAGGAAGGGGATAGAGTTAGAGGTCTCTCCCGTGACATTGTCACCCCTTCTAAATAGTCTTCTGCTTGGTATCTCCCTACTCCTGGTTTGCTGAAGCTCAACACAGATGTCGTTGCTCCTCTGGAAGGAGATATTATTAGTTTGGGAGGTGTTATTCGGGATCACCATGGACATGTGATTGATTAGTTGCTACTCTATGTGGATCAGGGGTCCTATGTCTGTAGATTATGCAGAGTTGTTGGTTGTCCTGGAAGGCATTCACTTTGTTCGGCGTATAAACTGGAGGATTTCAGTGGTGGAAATTGACTCTCTAAAGGTTATCTTCTTGATGGACTCTTGTTCTCCTTTTGCTTCCTTGGATCCTATTGCAGATGAAGTTTGCGCTGGTCTGACTATTACTGGCTGCTCTAAAGTTTCTTATGTAAGGCGCACTGGTAATGGTGTTGCTCATTCCCTAGCTAAGTTGGTTGACTATTTGTCCTCTTGTTTTTGGTCTATTTCTGTCCCTTCGTTTTTGAGACAGAGTGTTGTTGAGGAATTGGCTGGTTTGGTATCCTACCTGCCTTTTCAAAAAAAAAAATTATCTCACTTACCCTAAAATTACACCAACCAATAACCCCCTTAAGGGAGTGTTTGTTTCCAAGATCATAGCTTAATTTTCGCTTGGACACCGCTAGAAACATAATATTTTGGCAATACAATATTGTGAAAAGAGATGACAAGTGTACTTTTTACTATTATTATTTAACAACATATCTGTTTCTCTCTCCTTTTGTTAGAAGGTTGGTTTTAAGGGAAAAATGCTTCCAACCCCCAAAACCTAAGAAAACATGCCCCCCCAAGATTTTGTCAACGGGTGCTTTACCCCTCAAAATAAATATTTTGTTCTCTGAGCCCCCAAAATACAAACCCAAGAGATTAAAATATGTGAAGACCATAATACCCTTCTCTCTCTCTCTTTTATCATGATGTACTGAGATGATAGTTAAAATGATTGATGGGGATTATTTTATTATTTTTATTTTTTATTATTTTTCTTGTTGATGAGGGGAACTAACTATTTGTATTAGGAGATTGTTAAAGTTACGGGTTAATTGTTAAGCTTATGAGTTAATTGTTAAGGTTACGGGTCAATTATTAAGGTTATGGATTTATTCTCTCTCTCTCTCTCTATCATGATGTTACTGTGATGATGTTGAAATGATTGAAGGGGATTATTATTTTATTATTTTTGTTTTTTTATTATTTTCGTTGTTGATGAGGAAATTAATTGTTTTTTTTTGTATTGGGAGATTGTTAAGGTTACGGGTTTAATTGTTAAGGTTACGGGTTGGTTGTGAAGGTTACAGGTTTAATTGTTAAGGTTACGGGTGTAATTGTTAAGGTTATGGGTTTAATTGTTAAGGTTACGGACTTGTTGTTAAGGTTACGGGTCGGTTGTTAAGGTTACGGGTTGGTGTTAAGGTTACGGGTTGGTTATCAAGGTTACGGGTTTAATTGTTAAGGTTACGAATTTAATTGTTAAGGTTACGGGTTTGTTGTTAAGGTTACGGGTTGGTTATTAAGGTTACGGGTCGGTTGTTAAGATTACATGTTGGTTGTGAAGGTTACACGTTAGGATATATATGTATATATATTTTGAGTAGAATGAATACTTTGGGTCACTTGGCCTAGTGGTAAAGTTTAGGAGTTTGGACAAGAGGTTAGGGGTTCAAACCCCTACAGCCATAATATTTTTAGAATATTCCTTGTGAAGGTTACGGGTCGGTTGTGAAGGTTACGGGTCGGTTGTTAAGGTTACGGGTCGGTTGTGAATGTTACGCTTTGGTTGTGAAGTTAACCTACACAACAAACCCGTAACCTTAACAACAAATCTGTAACCTTAACAAAAAACTCGTAATCTTAACAACCAACCCATAACCTTAACAACCGACCCGTAACCTTAAAAACTAACCCGTAACCTTAACAACAAACTCGTAACCTTAACAATTAAACCTGTAACCTTAACAATTAAACATGTAACCTTAAACAATTAAACCTGTAACCTTAACAATCTCCCAATATAAACAAAAACAATTAGTTTCCTCATCAACAATAAAAATAATAAAAAACAAAAATAATAAAATAACAATCCCTTTCAATCATTTCAACATAATCACAGTAACATCATGATAAAGAGAGAGAGAGAGAGAGAGAGAGAGAGAGAGAGAGAGAGAGAGAGGAGGGATTCATAACCTTAACAATTGACCTGTAACCTTAACAATTAACTCGTAACCTTAACAATTAACCCATGACTTTAACAATCTCCCAATACAAATAGTTAGTTTCCCTCATCAACAACGAAAATAATAAAATAATCCTAATCAATTATTTTAACTATCATCGTAGTACATCATGATAGAGAGAGAAGCGTATTATGGTCTTCACATATTTTAATCACTTGGGTTTTGTGTTTTGGGGGCTCAGAAAATAAAATCTTTATTTTCAGGGGCAAAGCACCCGTTGACAAAGTCTTGGGAAGGAGAAGCATATTTTCTTGGGTTGTAGGGGCTGGAAGCATTTTTCCCTTTTTTCCCAAGCGAACAACATATTATGATGGAAATGCATTTCATCCCTTGCTGTAGTGGTGAAACAAACAATAGCTCTGGTGCTCTTTTTGAGCACTGATGGCACGTAATGTAATTTGTACCCTTAAATATCATTGTCTCATCTTCCGATTTAACTTAATTAGTTAGTTAAAATTTTTGAGGTAATTAGTTCCACACCTGTTTTCGCAATTTAGCTAACTTTTTGGGGTCATGGCTATTGTCACTTTTTCTCCGTATCTTCTTCGCCTTCTTCATTGCTGTTAACTAATCTGACAGTATCTTTATCCTCAGGCAAAAAATATTTTTGATCCTATGATTCTCACATGATCTAAATTCTACAAGGCATCATGGGCGTATATATCATATCATATCATACTCTCTTTAAAAGCACGTGTTCGGAAAAATCTTTTGATAGATAAAAGTACCATTGAAATTCAAATTAATCCATTAAGTAAGAGTAAATTGATAAATTGATGAATTCTTATTGGATATACATAGTATGAAAATAAAATATAGTTTTAATTGAAATGTAAACCTAAATAAAAATTTTAAATGCCAAATTTACAAATATATACAAGATGAATGGTGTATATACAAAAACCAAACAAATTAGTGAGACAAATAATGTCTGCTCAAGAGGTCAAACCCCAGATAACGCAGACCAAAAAATGTACATAATGTGGAAGGGGTAGTTGCAAAATTATAAAACCCCGAAAATTAAATATTTTATGATAAATAATAATAAATATGTTATATGGTAAAAAATAATATATTTTTATATTTGAATATGATAAGAATTGATTTGAGATCAATTCAATAAATATTTGGGAATATATGAGTGCATATGTTCAAGACATGCACAAAGGCCAAAAGAGAAATATGAGAGTTATGACCAGTTATGAGTTTTTATATTTTACATACTGATATAGTTAGAATCTGAGAAAGTATAAAAGATCAACGTTATAGGTCTCTTCAATAGCTTTCCATCAAATCTTAAATTACCTCATTCGGAAGTCGGACAAGAAAGTTATGACCAATATACCGAACCCCAGCCTGTGTGCAGGTTTCTATACGGTCTGGGCGTGCAAACGCCAGGATTGTCTCTGTTTTGGGTTATTTGTTTATACCGAACCCGAGGGTATACCTAAGTATATATATCCGTTTGAAGCTTTCAGAACCCTCTTTTAAACCCCTAATAGCCTCAGCCCCCCCCCTCTCTCTCTCTCTCTCTCTCTCTCTCTCTCAAACCATAAACCCCCTTTCTTTGGCGATTCTTGAAGGATTTTGGAGGAACTGACGTGACATCCATCAGTGTTCAGCAAAGGAGGATCGTTCTCACTCATTTTTGGGAGTTCATCAACACCTCTCAGGCGAGTTTCATCTCGCCTAATCCTACACCTATGTTTTAAACGTTTTTAATAAAGTTTTTCCTGTGTTTTATGAGCCTAAAATACTATTTTATGTATAAAGATAGATCTTTATATTGTGTATTGCAAAAAGAACAAGTTTTTAGTTAATAAAGATCACCCATGAATTTCTTAATGTAGATCTAGATCTAAAAATTTTTCTAACAAGAGTTTTGAAAGAAAGATAATTGTTTTCAAACGTGTCGACATGCATACATATGTTTAAACAGGTTTCTTTTTGTCTATAGTGATTAGATTGTATTTTTTTATATATTTTACAAATACTAAATCACGTATATAGGATTTGTAGTATATAGAATCGTCGCATAATGGCTTTTGAATCAACCTTGAGGAGCAGAAACCTGTAGAAAAGGTTTCTGTCTCTTCACGGTCGATCGCTGGGGAATTTTCTGCATGTTCATGTTGTTGCATAAGTTTGTGTGGCTGGCGAGACACCTAGGTTATATGGAATTATAATACACTGAGATTTGTGTATATGAATTGACTACGGACACGAGTTTTAGATTCACTCACCGAGGCACGAGAGTGAGTAGTAAATATGCTAATTTTTTTATATTACTTTCATGTTGAAGTCCTCGTGTTGGACTATAATCCATTACAGTTCTCGCATTGGACTTTAAGCTTTTACAGTTCATGTATTGGACATTTACCTATTTCAGTCCTCGACTTGGGCACGTATTTGCCATCTGTCAGGTCATTGATATTATGGTTAAAGATGGAGCTATATTTCTTTATTGCTCCACGTTGTATTTTTTTAGGATTTGGTATTTAGCTATTTACAATTTGAGCTAATGAGAGATGTACCTATGCTCGTGTTGTAAATTTCTAAATATCAAACCACCATTTTATTTCGGAGTAGATGATTGACTATCTATATGTATTAACATGTATTTTTCTTTCTTCTAGCCCTTCCCCCTGGGGTTGGTTGAGATGTTACTCGCTAGCGCTTGACGCTCGTTGTTTTCCTCCTTTCAGGTAACGAGTCAGGTGCACGGAGAACCGTAGGTTGATGGAATTGCTCTAGCAGTTATTTATCTATATTGTTAGTAGTTTATGTTAGAACTCCACAATAAATGTGTTTATGAACATTTGAGTTATCATTCTAGTTTTGTAAAGGCGATGTGCCTAAATGATATTTCATTTGATTTCCTATGTCGAGACACTTGTATTCAGTCAGATGTTATTTCTCTCAGAGATTTGTCTATTTATTTCAGTGGTGATAATTTTTTAAGAATATCTGTCGTTTAGTATTTCTTCTGTATATTTTCTCTAGCCTATTTTGTACCTACACCTATTGTTCATTCTACTAGATAGATAGTAGTTGTGATGCTGAAACATACTATTGTATGGTGTAGTGCACAGTAGGTTTTACATTCTTGGTTTTATCTTGGACTGCAGCCTTGTTGAAATCAGGGGCGTCATAGTTGGTATCAGAGCTCTAGTTCTAATATCCTTAGGATCATCCTGCGTCGAGTCGTGGAGTTAGAGTAGAGTTTTTTAAGATTCATGTATAGCGTCCACTAGAAATTTCTAGAATGAGTGAGGACGTTATATACGCGTATTCAAAAATTATGAATATTTTTTTGTGAGACTAGTATTCATTGATATTAAAAGTATTTGTATGAATGATATATGATACGAATTTCTTATCTTTACGAATTCCATATATGTTTCGTTCGAGGACTTATAAACTTTCTTCTATATGCTTAGATGGTTGGACATGGTAGACCTCGTACTCGGAGAGCTGGTCAGGCAAAGCCACAGCCACCAGAGCCCACAGCAGGCTCCACCTGAGCCGCGGTAGGCTCTCTAGTATTTGATAGACCTGATGGCTCCCATAGCCGCTAGGATGGAAGCACTTGAGGAGCTTGTAACGAATCACATCACACCACCACCACCAGTAGTTCCACTACCGGTGATACCAGCTATTCCTGTTGTAAAAATTTTCCCAAAAGACACTCCCGTACCTACCTTACAGGTAGTTGCTGATAGAATCACAGAGCAGGAGGCTTGGCTCCGCTTAGTAGAGAGATACCAGAAGATGAGGGCACAGGAATTTTAGGGATTATCAGATTCTCTTGTGGCACATAAGTGGAAGGAAGATGTGGGTAACACCCTTGAGATACTTAATGTGACTTCGGTTCAGAAGCAGAGGCTAGCATCCTATAGTCTCAAAAGGGATACAGGGAGATGGTACCGGCTATAGTTTACCCCAGAACAGATGATGACCCTCACCTGTGAGGACTTTGTCTATTTTTTCAATGAGCAGTATATCTCTTCCACGGCATGGGCCGGGAAAGAGCTTGAGTTGTCCAAATTAACGCAGGGAGACATGTCAGTAGCTAATTTCAAGATCAGAATTATGAGCCTACTTTACTTTATGGGCATGTGGCAGACCGGAGAACGCCAGACACAGATGTTTCTAGCAGGAGTTCGCCCTAGCCTTCATCGATACCTTGTTTCTAGGAAGTTCTACTCAGTTTGAGAGGTAGTTGATGCTGCCACTTCACAGGAGAACGAGTCAGCTATGTTTCAGAAAGACAAGGAAGGGAATGCTAAGGATAAGGGCAAGAACAAGAGGCCTTTTTCAGGACTCCAGCAGCAGCAGTAAGGCCCTCATAAGAGAGGACCCCAGCATGATCAGAGAGCACCTCAGCAACGTAAGTTTTAGGGTACATGTTTTAATTGTCACAAGATTGTCCATAAAGCATCAGACTGTCGCAGTGCACCAGCAGGGGCCCAGCAAGGGAAAGGGCAGAATCAATAGCAGAACCGATTTTAGGACTGAGGTCAGGGCCAGCAGATGAGACTCGAGGCACCGCCAGTAGTTCTAATGATTAGGGGACATGTTCACGTAGTTTAGGAGGTCCCTCAGGGACATGTAGTCCCATATGCTCCTGTAGTTTAGGAGGTCCCTCAGGGACATGTAGTCCCATATGCTCCACTTCCAGCAGTAGAGCAGCCTCCAGCCACCGACAGAGTCTATGCGGTAGTCCCTCATGATCATGGTGTGAGCGGGACCGTAGTGGAGAGTACGTTCCTCGTGAACTCCTTGTTAGACCCTAATGACACTAGGAAAGAACCTTAGAGGAGGGGGTAAATAGGGTTTATGCTAATCTAATCCGATTATATGCCAATTAAAACTTATTAACAAATATATTCTTGCAAGATAGATATACAACTAATTATGAGCAAGAATATGCAATATGAACAGAGGAATATATCTTAGCAATGAGATATACTATAAGATATATATGCAAGGATGAAACTAACACAAGGGTAAACAATTTGAAACTAGATAGTGGGCAAACTAAATAATGAGATAATAGCGATATGAGCAATGAGCACAAATAAGAATAAATGTCAAAGCACACTCAAACACAATCAAATGATCACGGAGTTCGGACCTTCCATCCTAGGTCTCCGCTCCCCACTCCCAGGGAGAAATCCACTATCACAACTGGATATTCTACATTCATCCGAATAACGTTTACACCTCACACTCGGTTTTCTAGCTAACCGAAAACTTTACAATAAACACTCTTACAACCCCACTCTACACCCTCTCAAGTGTTGGACCTAGACGTGTCTCTCTCAAGTGCTCGGATGCAACATCTCCCTAGGTTCGTCAACCGACGCCACTCCTCTTGGGACGATCCCCGACTCACACCACATACTTCTCTCGGTGTACAAATGTATTACAAAGTGATCTCACAATTAAGGCTCACAAATATAAATATGTTCTCTACAATAGATGAGAACTCAATTAAGCTCACTCTTAATTGTTACAACTCCTCACAACCTAATTATACAATGCATGCAAATATAATAAGCTCAATGGTTGTGTGTGTAAGTAATAAGAAAATCAATCATAAACTCAATGTAAACCCTAGCTTAATGAAAATGATAAACAACAAAGAATTAATATAAAGCTAGTATTGAGTTTAGGAATTCTTCTCTGAAAAACAAGATGGAGAGATGGATTAAAATGAAGCCCAAAGAATGTAGATGATCTCCTGCACTTGTGAAACAATCTTTATAAACCAAACTCTTTTAAAACACACTAAACAAACTTTAAAACCCACTTAAACTTGTTTAAAACTTTCTCAAGTAGTTGTTGGTAGAAGAGGGTTTGAGGGGTTTATATAGGAAGAGAAACCAACAGTCAAAACCCCAAACAAAACAACAAAAATCCCAGAGAATTAGAAATTTGATTCTGTACCCAATATAGTCGTTAGGCAATCGGCGGTCGATCGTGAGCAATAAAAAAGCCAGAGTTTGGCTCTGGACAACAGACGGTCGACCGTGACGGTCGACCACGAAACTCTCTAGACTCAAGGGTGGTTGACCGTGACGGTCGACCATGGCGGTCGACCGCAAACTGATATATAAAAAATCAGGATTGAAACAGTTTTCTAAGTTTAAAACCCTGTTTAAAATATCAAATAAATTCCAAAAAATGTAAAACTTTAGGAAATGATTGTAGACATGATAATACACATGATACAAAAACTACAAAATGATTATATAGACTTGTATATGATTGCTATTAAGTCCAAAACTATCCTGAGTTTAAAACCCTGTTTTCAAAAAGGACCTCCTAAATGGAAAATATCATCATTTTGCAAAATAGTCCAAAACATGAAAATGTAAACATATGAGTTTTGACATTTTAGCTTAACCATGTTTTAAAACATTACAAATTAATTATATAGATTTGTATATGATTGTTATTAAGTCCATAAACCAATAAAATAATATTTTCACAAAATTGCATATTTTACAAACATTTCAAGAGTAAATATGATTTCATTGAACTAAATAAAATTGATATTGATGAAATCATATATATGCATGTAAGTATGAAACAAAAATATGTTTTCTAATTATATTCAATTGTTTCATATTAAAACTTGAAAACTATCAAAACCATGTATGTATATATATAACTAAATATACATAGAAACCAAAACTTAACTTATGTATA
>BQKN01055357.1:0-11834 GCA_022839385.1 Asparagus kiusianus | reverse complement strand
AAATTTATTTCTAATTGCTTCTACTTCTAGCATGACATCATTCTTATATAAGTTAAACTAGCAACTTTGGAGGTCAAGGCAATATGATCCAACTTTAATTTTTCATTGTTTTCTTTGAGGATCACATTTTTATTAGCAATGATATCAAATTTTGATGCTAGTGTCTCATGATCGGATTTCAAAATGACATACTTGCTTTTTAAATCTACAAAATTATGATGCAATTTGTTATAGGCTTTCATTAATTTCTCATATACACATACGAGTTTAGTAATAGATAGTTTATTTTTGGAATCGGACTCGCATACCTCAGTAGGGCTATCGCCTAGTGGTCATGTACATGATGAAGCTCCACCCTCACTTGAAGAAGAATCCGCCAAACCACATCAGATCTTCTCCAAGTTTCCTTGATATGCTCCTATAAATTTCCACAAAGTATAAGCACCATCAAAATGACCAAGTTTGTTAGAGATGCATGCATCAAAAGCATTAAGCAAAAATTCTAACAAAATCTGGTTCGTTGTAAACATTTTCTTATCATCTTTGCTCCACTTGGATTTATCCAACGTGGGCATAATATAAGTATAATCAAAAACTTCCCATAGATCAAAATGTTTAGATCTAACAAATAGTTTAAATCTGACATACCATGGAGCAAAGGGGAAATTTTTAACTCTTGGAGCAATAATAATGGCATAACCTAAACTAGGTGCACCATGCATATCCATGATATAAATGCAAGCAATATACAAAAAAATCACAAAACTAGATTAGCAAGATATGAAAGCTTGGATCTTTGACTCTAGGCGTTTAAGCAATAAATCAAGAGCACCAGGCTCTTATACCAAATGAAAGTACGATAGAGGAGGGTGAATAGGGTATTTGCTGGTCTAATCCGATGTTAATACTAAATATAAAACTTATTAAATAATATATCCTAATGATATAATATACAATGAAATATGCAAGGATATACAATTAAACAATCGACGAAATAAACTTGAACACAAGAACAAGACAGATAGTGCAGAAATTAACAAAGGTAAACACAAGACAAATGATCATGGAGTTTGGTCGACCCACGACCTACGTCTCTGCTCCTCACCCTCAAGGAGAATCTCCACCATCTCAAATAAATCAACTACACAATCGGTTTTTTTGTAAGTTCACCAAAAACTTTTACAACTCTCACAATTATAATCACACAACACACTTCTATATATGTTGGCCTAGCTCGTGTCACCTTCCTCAAGTACTCAGAATTATAACATCTTCCTAGGATTTACTACCGATGCTACTCCTCTTAGAATAGACCCCGTCTCTCACCAACCACTTCTCTAAGTGTCCTTGTGTATTACAATGTGTTCTCAACAATTTAGTACAAGTAAAGATAATTTGTTCTCTAAATAAGATGAGAACTAAATTAAGCCCACACTCAATTAATCCCTCACCACAACAAAAATTATACTTAATATGAAATACTAAAAGCTCAATAGGTTGTGTGTGCAATCAATGAGTAAAATTAAATATAAACTCAATTTATAATCTAGCTTAAGAAAATGATAATAAACAATAAATATATATAAAGCTAGAGATTGAGTTTTGCAAAACTTCTGCAAACAAGAGTGATGGAGATGTTAGATTGAAGCTCAAAAGGAATTGAAACGATCTCCTCTTCTAGTGAAACTCTTTTCACATAAATACTCTTGAAAACAAACTTTTTAAAACAAACTTAAACAAACTTGTAAACTTGATTAAAACATTTCTTAGTTTTCCCCAAATGTTGAGACTGAGAGGGTATTTATAGGATCACAAAACAAGCCCAAAAACCAAGAAATATCCAAAGAAAATGACAGAATCTCTGAAAATCAGCAATCTGGAAATATAGTCATGTAGGCATCGAAAATTGCCGATAGGTCCCCACTCACAGCTCGGTGTTAACGATCGACGATCGAATGACGCTACCCAGTTCACAAGAGCTCAAATGACGCCGGTGAGCGACTGAAGCAAACCGACGGATTACGTGAGCCGACAGAATGTCAGAATCACGAGGATACGGGTTGACCGAAAACCCCGCGATCACCGCAATTGGACCAACACTCGCTGTGCCCCGATCACCCCACGGATAATCCAACCATCGGGGCCTACAGAGCTCGCCGTCACGATTCCAACGCATCCGAAATCACTCAAATCCGAGTTCAGACGAAAAGTCAACAGCGAGTCAACGGCGGGACAACGGCAGGACAACGGCAGGACCTCGGACTGCGTTGGGACACCCAAATGGGCCTCGGCAGGCCCGGGACACCCGAGAGGCGTCTTGGCAAAGCCAAGACACCCCAAGGGTGTCTCGGCCAGGGCCGAGACACCCCCTAGGGGGTGTCTCACATCAGCCCCCCCCTCTCCTTTTGGCTATAAATAGCCCCCTTGGCCTCCTTTGTGAAGGGCTCTTGATTTTTTGCACTCAATTCAAGGCTGAATTATCTTAGCCAAGGATTGTTCTGCAAGAGAGCGGCGAAGCCCTGTCGGAGTGAGGAGTCAGAGTCTACAGGAGAGCGGCGAAGCCCTGTCGGATCGAGGAGCGAAAGGTCTTCATCCTTTTCTTCATTCACCCCCCTTCTGTTCCTTGGTGTTGCCCTTCGCAGGCGACACTGAGAAGAGCTATTATCTCGCGTTAGCCGAGATATACGCTTTACGCTTCTAGATCTCACGCGGATCGACGAAGTTCTGCTTCTATATCCCACGCGGATAGACGAAGCTCTGCCGGATTTTCCCGGAAGGATCTTGAAGAGTCGGCGGTCCACGGATATCGACGTCCCCGTCACAGGCCAACAACCCACGCAAGCGAGACCGTACCAAACCGGGCTCTCGTGTTTATTTTTGTTTAAGTTGTAACCCCTTTGTTTTCATTTTATACTGTTGTAACGATCAAAGTTGTAACAGATCTCGAAAAAGAGAACATCAATGAAAATAGCAACTTTTACCGGAAACAAGCTGGCGACCACAGTGGGAGCCACCGATCACGCTGCCGAGATCGGAGTGACGCAACCGGCCTTCAAGATCCGGGTGAATGAAGAGGTCGAGTACGAGTTCGACCAGCAGAAGTATGAAGAGTACCTCTCCTCCTCCTCCTCCAGATCTGCCTCTCCGCATCGGCGCAGGAAGAACCCATCTCCAAAAAGGGCTTGCGGGATCTCCAACTCCTCAATTCAAGACCCCGCCGTCGCTGCTGCTACACTTGCACCACACAACGGCCTTGCGTCGATCAGTGTGGTCAAGAACGTAGATCCAACAGCACCAAAGGCAATGGGTGATGCTACTCCAACTCCATCAAAAAGGGCGATCCAAAGACGCCGCCAACGCCTCGCTCAACAGCTCGCCAGGGCTAAGGAGTCGAAAGATGGAGTGCGCTATGCAGAGGATCTGAAGTCGTGGCAGCGACAAGAGCAACGGCAAGCAATCAACCTCCCCTCCAAAACAGAAGCAAGTGAGTGGATCCGCGTCAAGAGGAACCGCTCCACGCTCGAGGAGCGAATCAAGAAGCGCCGCGCCCTACTCGCACATGCCCGGCTCCTCCTGAAGAAGGCAGAGGAGATGCAGTGAAAAACGGTGGTCAAAACACCGTCTACAAACAAACTGGTGTGGGTACGCAAAACAAACCCAACACCTCAAACCAAGAAGGGCAAGATTATCGCCCAGAGTTCAACCAAATCAGAGCCTACTCCTCCTGTACCGGCACCCTCAACAGGGCCAGGTAAAAAAGGGGATCATTCAAGATCCCAGGTTCCTTTGACGAGTCGCCTCGGTCCCTTACCGGAGAACCGAGGAAGAATACCCGTCAAAGAACGGCTGGGACCATTGAAAGGTCCCCAAGTTAAAAACCAGACCGGGGGTCGAATCAATCCCCCCAAGAAAGATGAAAAAGGGAAAGCCCCTATCACCGATCGCACTGAGTTACGAGTCGAACTAAAAGAGCCCGTTCGATTTCTACGCTCCCAAAAGCGTAAAATTGAACGGGCCACTCTTGAAAAATCTAACCATGTTTTGCATTCCCAAAGGGAAACACACTCGTCTGAGGATGAGCGTGTTATACCAAGGGACACCTACCAACACTCTGTAGGTTGCTCCTGCTATCAAGCTGATGAGCTGTACTACAGGGCCGGGGGTGTGGGAAAATCTCGAAAGAGATACATGCAGGATATGGAGTCCCGCTGCCCGTGTGCCAACATTATCAAGGCAGTGCTGTCCGAGTGTTGCTGTGCTCAGACCCCAACAAGAATCTCGGTGTTCGAGAGACTCTCCAAGCCGAAGCGTTTCCACAAGAAGAAACCGCTCCGCCGAGAGGATGAATACTCGAAAGTGTCAGTCAACATGACCGGCAGAGGGGGATCAACACCACGTCTCAACTTGGATCAGCTTGCCGAGGCATCCCGATGCATGACGTGGTTACGGTCGGGAACCATCAAACGAAATAATTACCCAAGAGTACATAAGGGACTTTCCCTAGAAGAAGAAGAATCAGATGCTGATTCTGATACCTGCTCCGCCGTCGCATCCGACGACACAACTTCGAGTGCGGGCCAACCTTATGAATCGCTCATGATCAGCGCCGAACAAGTGTCGAAGATACTTGAAGAAGCCCTGGCCAAGCAAAAGGAGAGCTTCAAATTTGAAATGGAGATGGCCATGCAGCGGATGAGGGAGATGCACGACCAACAGATCGCGGCGATGACGGTTCACCAAGGAGAACCGAGTCAACGCAATCCAGAGGAGCATGAACGGGAAGGGGATAATGTCAACGTCCCTCCTGTCAACACCAGCAATGGGGGTGGTCCCGCAGAAGATAATGCCCAAGAGGACCACGCCGCCTCTCCCAGAAGCCACTCGAAGACCGAGACGAATGGTGACAAGAAGATGAAGGACCTGGAGAGCAAAATCAACGCCTTGATGAGTGCTCAAGAGGTAAAAAGGTCTGGTATACCCTGCCCCTATCCGAGGGAGTGGGAATCGATCCCATATCCGGCAAAGTTTAATCTGATTAACTTTACGCCGTTTGATGGGAAGGGTTCCCCTACCCAGCATTTAATCTACTTCAAGTCTCATTTAGGAATCATTTCCGGAAATGAGCCCCTCATGGTGCGGTCATTCGTCGGCACTCTTCGCGGAGCTGCCTTCGATTGGTACCGCCGTCTCAAGCCTGGGAGCATCAATGGCTGGGATGACATGGAGGACATGTTCCTAACAAACTTCTTTGATGATGATACCGAAGTTTCAATCGGCACGCTGTTCGATGAAAAGCAAAAGAACGGCGAGACGGTTGAAAACTTCGTGAAAAGATTCCGGAACAAAGCTATGAATTGCAGGGATCCGGTCAGCGAGGATTTCATCCTTGAGACTTGCCACAACAACCTCACGCTCGACATCCTCGAAGCCATGGGAATGGCACCGTCCAAAACCTGGAAGGATTTGAAGATGCGGGGAGAGCGAGCTGAACGATTCCTCAAGAGGAAGAAAGCAGAGAGAGGGCAAATACCCAATAATGCCCCGCAACCAAATTTTACCCCCAAGGGTAAAGGGAAGGCGCATGCGAATGCGGTGGTCGCAAATCAAGTCTTTGAAGTGCAAGCACAGCCGCAGCAGCCGCAACAGCCACAGCAGCCGCAGCAGCAGCAACAGAGGACGCCTCAACAACCGAGATGGCAGCAACAGCCTCAGAAACAAAAGGTTGGGGAGCCGAGGTTCCCAAAAGTCTACTCATTCAAAGAGGATGAAATCCCCGGTATCTTCAAGTATTTGGTCGAGAACAACAAGATCAAGCTGCCGCCAATTCAGGATCAAGAAGATGCCAAGAGGGTCAACGATCCGAAATACTGCGCATTCCACCGAGCGGTGCACCATCCTACCAAGGTATGCTACGCTCTCAAAGATAAGATTCAGGCCCTGATCGATGTTGGGGTCATCACTATGAAACAGCCCAAAGAGAAGAAGGTGGGTGCAAATACCGTGTCCATTAGCTTTGGATCTGTACCCTCGAGTTGGTTCTAACACGAGTCGGTGATCAAAGCGGTGGTGAAGACAGTGAACGATGATCCACACCAGCAGCGCCAGAAAGGGCTTGTGCCACACACAGCCCCAAATGGCGAGATCTTGTGGGTTCATCCGGATTTGATCACAGATGAGCAATGGGCCGGGACTTCTTCCACAAAGAACAAGAAGAAGTCGAAGAGGAAGGGCAAATCGTGTTACGGAGCCTCTGCTATACCAGGGGTGGATGACGACAAAATTCCAACCTTCCCGCTTTCTGAAGACGAGCAAGAAGCTTTTGTAACTCGGAGCGGGAACGAGTATCATTTCAAGTATCCAGATGCTACCGAGCAGTTGGGTGTAGGCATCGAAAATTGCCGATAGGTCCCCACTCACAGCTCGGTGTTAACGAGCGACGACTGAACGTCACTACCCTGTTCACAAGAGCTCAAATGACGCCGGTGAGTGCCTGAAGCAAACCGACGAACCACGTGAGCCGACAGAATCTCAGAACAACGGGGATACGGACTGACCGATAACCCCGTGATCACTGCAAACGGATCAACACCCGTCGTGTCCCGTTCACCCCACGGATAATCCAACCATTGGGACCCACAGAGCTCGCCGTCAGAATTCCAACGCATCCGAAATCACTCAAATCCGAGTTCGGGCAAAAAAGTCAACGGCGGAATACCCGGTAGCGTCTCAAACGACATGAAACACCCCGGGGGTGTCTGAAAAAATCCAAGACACCCCAAGGGTGTCTCGGAAAATCCAAGACACCTCAAGGGTGTCTCGGAAATTCCGAGACATAGGGTGTCTTGGATTTCTTGAGACACCCCATGGGGTGTCCTTAGCCATTTCAGCCCCCCCCCTCCTTGTTTCCTATAAATAGGCCCTCTAGGCCTCCATTCTCTTGGCTTGGATTTTGGGAGAGGAATTTCTGGTCTTGGGTTTAACCTCGAGATCTGAAATTTCTGAGAAGAGCAGCGAAGCCCTGCCGGATCGAGGAGTGAGATTCTGCACCAGTCCCCCTTCATTCACCTCTCTCATCCTTAGTGTTGCCCCTTAGCGGTGACCACTAAGAAGAGCTAGTGCCTCGTTTAACCGGGACATAAGCTTTACACTTCTGAGATCTCACGCGGATCGACGAAGTTCGGTTTCTGAATCCCACGCGGATAGACGAAACTCTGCCGGATTTTACCGGAATAGATCTTGAAGAGTCGGCGGTCCACGGATATCAACATCCCCGTCACAGGCCAACAACCCACGCAAGCGAGACCGTACCAAACCGGGCTCTCGTGTTTATTTTCGTTTAAGTTGTACCCCTTTGTTTTCATTTTATACTGTTGTAACGATCGAAGTTGTAACAGATATCAAAGTAATGAAAACAGCAACTTTTACCGGAAACAAGCTGGCGACCACAGTGGGAGCCGCCGACCTCGCTGCCGAGATCGGAGTGACGCAACCGGCCTTCAAGATCCGGGTGAATGAAGAGGTCGAGTACGAGTTCGACCAGCAGAAGTATGAAGAGTACCTCTCCTCCTCCTCCTCCAGATCTGCATCTCCGCATCGGCGCAAGAAGAACCCATCTCCAAAAAGAGCTCGCGGGATCTCCAACTCCTCAATTCAAGACCCCGCCGTCGCTGCTGCTACACTTGCACCACACAACGGCCTCGCGTCGATCAGTGTGGTCAAGAACGTAGATCCAACAGCACCAAAGACAATGGGTGATGCTGCTCCAACTCCATCAAAGAGAGCGCTCCAAAGGCGTCGTCAACGGCTTGCTCAACAGCTCGCCAGGGCCAAGGAATCGAAAGATGGAGTGCGCTATGCAGAGAACTTGAAGTCGAGGCAGCAGCAAGAGCAACGGCAAGCAATCAACCTCCCCTCCAAATCAGAAGCAAACGAGAGGATCCGAGTCAAGAGGAACCGCTCCACGCTCGAGGAGCGAATCAAGAAGCGCCGCGCTCTACTTGCACACGCCCGACTCCTCCTAAAGAAGGCAGAGGAGATGCAGCGAGAAACGGTGGTCAAAACGCCGTCTACAAGCAGATTGGTGTGGGTTCCCAGAGCAACACCAACATCTCAAACCAAGAAGGGCAAGATTATCGCCCAGAGTTCAACCAAATCAGAGCCTACTCCTCCCGTACCGGCACCCTCAACAGGGCCAGGTAAAAAAGGGGATCATTCAAGATCCCAGGTTCCTTCGACGAGTCGCCTCGGTCCCTTACCGGAGAACCGAGGCAGAATACCCGCCAAAGAACGGCTGGGACCATTGAAAGGTCCCCAAGTTAAAAACCAGACCGGGGGTCGAATCAATCCCCCCAAGAATATTGACAAAGGGAAAGCCCCTATTTCCGACCGCACTGAATTGCGAGTCGAGCTGAAAGAGCCCGTTTGGTTTCTACGCTCTCAAAAGCGTAAAATTGAACGGGCCACTCTTGAAAAATCTAACCAATTTTTGCATTCCCAAAAGGAAACACACTCGTCTGAGGATGAGCGTGTTATACCGAGGGACATCCACCAGCACTCCGTAGGTTGCTCCAGCTATCAAGCTGATGAGCTGTACTACAGGGCTGGGGGTGTGGAAAAATCTCGAAAGAGGTACATGCAGGATATGGAGTCCCACTGCCCATGTGCCAACATTATCAAGGCAGTGCTGTCCGAGTGTTGCTGTGCTCAAACCCCAACAAGAATCTCGGTGTTCGAGAGACTCTCCAAGCCGAAGCGTTTCCACAAGAAGAAATCGCTCCGCCGAGAGGATGAATACTCGAAAGTGTCAGTCAACATGACCGGCAGAGGGGGATCAACACCACGTCTCAACTTGGATCATCTTGCCGAGGCATCCCGATGCATGACGTGGTTACGGTCGGGAACCATCAAGCGAAAGAGTTACCCAAGAGTACATAAGGGACTTTCCCTAGAAGAAGAGGAATCCGATGCTGATTCAGATACCTGCTCCGCCGTCGCATCCGACGACACAACTTCAAGTGCAGGCCGGCCTTACGAATCGCTCATGATCAGTACCGAACAGGTGTCGAAGATACTTGAAGAAGCCCTGGCCAAGCAAAAGGAGAGCTTCAAATTTGAAATGGAGATGGCCATGCAGCGGATGAGGGAGATGCACGATCAACAGATCGCGGCGATGACGGCTCACCAAGGAGAACCGAGTCAACGCATTCCAGAGGAGCATGAGCGGGAAGCGGATAATGTCAACATTCCTCCTGTCAACACCAGCACTGGGGGTGGTCCCGCAGAAGATAATGCAAAAGAGGACCATGTCACCTCACCTCGAAGCCACTCGAAGACCGAGACGAGTGAGGACAGGAAGATGAAAGACCTGGAAAGCAAGATCAATGCATTGATGAATGCTCAGGAGGTAAAAAGATCCGGTATACCCTGCCCATATCCAAGGGAGTGGGAATCGATCCCATATCCGGCAAAGTTTAATCTGATTAACTTTACGCCGTTTGATGGGAAGGGTTCCCCTACCCAGCATTTAATCTATTTCAAGTCTCATTTAGGAATTATTTCCGGAAATGAGCCTCTCATGGTGCGGTCATTCGTCGGCACTCTTCGCGGAGCTGCCTTCGATTGGTATCGCCGTCTCAAGCCCGGAAGTATCAACGGCTGGGATGACATGGAGGTCATGTTCTTAACCAATTTCTTTGATGATGACACCGAGGTTTCAATCGGCACGCTGTTCGATGAAAAACAAAAGAACGGCGAGACGGTTGAAAACTTCGTGAAGAGGTTCCGGAACAAGGCTATGAATTGCAGGGATCCGGTTAGCGAAGATTTCATCCTCGAGACTTGCCACAACAACTTGACGCTCGACATCCTTGAAGCCATAGGAATGGCGCCGTCTAAAACCTGGAAGGACCTTAAGGAACACGGAGAAAGAGCCGAGCGATTCCTCAAAAGAAAAAAAGTTGAACGGGGCCAAATACCAAACAATGTCCCACAATAGAGGAACTTTACCCCTAAGGGTAAGGGGAAAGCACAAGCAAATGCGGTAGATGCAAATCAAGTGTTTGAGGTGCAAGCACAGCCGCAGCAGCCGCAACAGCAGCAACAGAGGGCGCCTCAACAACCGAGATGGCAACAACAGCCCCAGAAGCAAAAGATCGGGGAGCCAAGGTTCCCAAAGGTCTACTCATTCAAAGAGGATGAAATCCCGGGTATTTTCAAATACCTCGTAGAGAACAAGAAGATCAAGTTGCCGCCAATTCAGGATCAAGAAGATGCCAAGAGGGTCAATGATCCGAAATACTGCGCATTCCACCGAGCGGTGCACCACCCGACCAAGGTATGCTACGCTCTCAAAGATAAGATTTAGGCCCTAATCGATGTTGGGGTTATTACTATGAAGCAGCCCAAAGAGAAGAAGGTGGGTGCAAACACCGTATCCATTAGCTTTGGATCTGTTCCCCCGAGTTGGTTCCAACACGAGTCGGTGATCAAAGCGGCGGTGAAGACAGTGAATGATGATCCGCATCAGCAGCGTCAGAAAGGGCTTGTGCCACACACAGCCCCAAATGGCGAGATCTTGTGGGTTCATCCGGACTTGATCGGAGATGAACAATGGGCCACGACCTCTTCCACAAAGAGCAAGAAGAAATCGAAGAGGAAGGGCAAATCCTGTTACGGGGCCTCTGCTATACCGGGGGTGGATGATGACAAAATTCTGACCTTCCCGCTTTCTGAAGACGAGCAGGAAGCCTTTGCAACTCGAAGCGGGAATGAATATCACTTCAAGTATCCGGAGGCCACCGAGCAGTTGGGTACCAAAACCCCACCTTCCAAGACGCTGTCAGAACTGGGGATTTCAGCAATTCCCCCAACACCTGCGGTGGCTACGGAGAGAATCCCGCAGAAGGATAAGGGAAAAGAGCCTGTACGTCAAGAAGCTCAGAACTCGAGGCCGTCTCGATTCAATCATCCAATTGGACGAGACAAACCGGGGAATGCAAGCTCTCAACCCCATTTCGACATTATGGCACAATTGGCCAACATCCCGGCCAGGATAACTCTCTACGAGTTGTTGCGTCTTTCGAAGGATACACGGAAAGCACTACAAGAAGCCTTGAGTGATTCCGAAGCCTTCTTGACTCGGATTAAACCATCTTCCGAAGAACCAGAATCATCAGCCCAACAATGCAATCTGGCGGCGCATCACTTCCCTTGCATCTCTTTCACCAAGGAAGATATGCAGACGAAGAATTCAAAGCATGATAGGCCGTTGTACTTCACCGGGCATATTGGCTCCAGCGTTGTCAACCGGATCCAAGTCGATCCGGGTTCCGCTGTTAGCATCATGCCATTCCGATTGATGCATCATCTCGGAATCCCGACTAGCAAATTAGCATCCACTAGCACGATGATTTACAGATTCAACACCAGCGGGTCCAAACCCTTGGGAAAGATCCGAATCAAATGCCAGATTGGGGATTTGAAGTCGGAAGTAACATGCTATGTGATTGACGCGGAAACATCCTATAACTTACTGTTGGGTCGACCTTGGATCCATGGTAACCTTATAGTCCCGTTAACTCTACATCAGTGCTTCAAATATGTGGGCACAGATAATGAAGTCAAGACGGTGGTCGCGGATAAGCAACCGTTCAAGGGATTGGAGAATTATTTCACCGATTCCCTTTTATACGGCGCTGAATCCGATACTGAACCATCGGCCCAAGGAACGGACAGCGGTGATGAAGCTGATACCGAACCAGGGTTTGATTATGATGGCGGTTTTGTTTTAAACGACATTGTACCCATTGTAATCAATCTTGACGATGATGAATCAT
>BQKN01055354.1:803-13194 GCA_022839385.1 Asparagus kiusianus | reverse complement strand
GAGAGAGGGAGAACAGAGAGAGGGAGAGAGGAGGAGAGATTGAGGGGGGTATAATTTTGTTAATTTGCTTTGGCTTTGAACATTACTCTTGCAATTGATACAATTTGGTTCATAATGCTTGCAATCAGTATACTTTGATTCCTACTGCTTGTAATTGGTACAATTGGGTTTGTAGGTTTATACCTGGAATTGACGAATTTTTGTAAAATAAGAATTAATTTCATGAATAATTTCTAGCTACTGATGTGAAGAATATTTCATTAGCTTTATTAGTGATGTTGATATCTAAATAGAAGATATACATCATCAATAAATATTAGATACTGAATATAGTTTTCTTTTTGTTATGATTTGATTATAATTTTACCTTATAAGACTCCAAAGCTAGAGATTTTTCGTAGAAACTAGGATGAACTTGATTTTAGATTCTGAACTAAGTTCGCCTTGTAAAGTTGCTTGACCAATGCAATGGATAGTTAGTTTAGTAATTAGCACTAATTAGTTAACATGTCATGTTGGGTTGAGCCACCTAATGTAAAAACTTTGATCGGTTATTGAATCTGGAATGAAGTTTCTCTCTAGCCCCTAGCGACTCTTGTTTAGGCATATATGGAGCAGTGTCTTTTATGCCAATGGTTGACTTTTTATTTATTTGTTTGCATATGCACGTTCTAGTGCTCATTAGGTCAAAACACACAATCTTCGTTTGCGAAGTGGGGTAGGGGGCGAAACCAGGTCAGGTATGAAGTGGGGGTAGGCGTGTATTAGTGAATTTGATTAAAGTGAGTGTTAGGGTGAGGGTTTTGGAGCATTGCAAGGAACAGATCGGTTTTTTCTTTGTTTTTGGTGGCTGTCTTTTGTTTTGAGAGAGATAATTGTGTGAGGGTTTAGATTGAGTGATTGTAAACCCTAATTGTGTTCTCCCCCTCTAATAGTAGATCTCCCCCTTCCTTGCCCCGTGGACGTAGGAAGTTTGCCGAACCATGTAAAATTAGTTTGTTTGAGTTTGTGGCCATTGTAATAGATTTAGGGTCCCTCGACGCGCAGTCCTAGAGCTGACGAGAGGAAGAGCAAATATCCCACTTTGATAGGATATTAGGCTTCAGATTCTTGTTCCCTTTGAGAAACAAGAATTCTTATCGATCTTTCTCTCTTATTGTGCACCAGAAACTCTGCCGAAATTTCCGCTGCGCACAACAGACTGGTGGCTGAAATTTGGCAGAATTCCATTCTTGTCTTTGCTTTAATCTCGAAGTTGTGATGAACCCTCATGTTGAGCTTCAAATCTGACACCGATTTCTAACTCCTCTTTCTTTCTTGAACCTGACAGGAAATAACCCCTCTTTGGTATTTGACGAGCTTCGAGCTCCCTCCTTGATCGCTTCATCGACTCCAGGTGAAAATCGCCCTTGAACCCTTCATTAACTTGTCTTTGTAACCTCGCATGTAGACATGGCTGAGACCTTTCTTAGTTTCCTATCTGAATATTTGTATACGGGATGAATCGAAGCCAAAAGCTTGTTAACTTGGATTTGGTTACGGTAGAATTTTGTATAACTCTTGGTTGATGCTTGACGACTTGGATCCGAACTTGTATATTGACTGAATTTGTATGTAGTCGAGTGATTTAGTTATGAACTTGGCTTGGTTGGTACTTGTATATGATTCAGATTCGAACTTGCATATAACCGATAACTTAAAATGATATATGTAGGGATATGCTCACTTCCATTAATTTTTAAATTCCAGATGCGGACAATTCCTGACAAATCGTTCATGGGCATACCACGTGATCGAAGGCATCTAGACACTCGATACAAGGATGGGATAGAAGCTTTCTTAGCCTACTCTGACACCAACCCTCTACGGTCACTCAGCGGGTTGAT
Source organism: Asparagus kiusianus (assembly GCA_022839385.1). NCBI lineage: Eukaryota > Viridiplantae > Streptophyta > Magnoliopsida > Asparagales > Asparagaceae > Asparagus > Asparagus kiusianus. Next base: position 11,308 of record BQKN01055354.1, on the reverse strand, counting down.
TTTTTGTCCTTGCAAGAATTGTAGGAATGATAAAATGCTCACTAGGAGTGACGTAAGTTTCCATCTGTCAATCAATGGATTTGATAGCTCTTATGTATTTTGGAGTCATCACGGTGAAGGCGTCCCGGTGATGCAATTAGAGGAAGAGTTTACTGATGTCGACAATCCGACAATTGACACAACTGATATGTTGGAAGATATTCTTACCGCCCCGTCTTCGAGTGATGTTAACACTACTGATATGTTTCAAGATGTAGCCCGATTGATGAGACTTGTTGAAGAAAACGAGTCACCGTTATACGAGGGTTGCACCGAGTTCACAAGGCTTTCTTTTATGCTGAGGCTTCTTCATATCCAAACACTCAGTGGGATGGCTGTTACACATTTCGAGATGTTATTAGACTTGCTCAGGAAAGTCATTCCAGGCGGCGAGAAGAGCATCCCCGCAACTTATTATGAAGCTCACAAGATTGTTGATACCCTGGGTCTTGATTACAAAAAGATAGACGCCTGTCCTAATGACTGCATCTTGTACAATAAGGGTAATGAAGGTCTAGAGGAATGTCCGACGTGTCATGTATCACGTTGGAAAAAACATACGGGTACATCTGAAGGCATATCATCCAATAAGCAGAACAGAATCCCTGCGAAGGTTCTCCGATATTTTCCAATTATTCCTAGGCTGCAGCGGTTTTATATGTCTGCCGAGCTGGCTGAGAATATGCGATGGCACTCGACCGACTGTAAAGAGGACGGGAAACTAAGACATCCTGCGGACGGTGAGGTATGGAAGCACATTGACCGTATATACCCCGACTTCGGTAAAGAGTCTCGGAATATTAGGCTGGGGCTTGCTAGCGACGGATTTAATCCGTTTGGATTAATGAGCTCTGCTTGGTCTACCTGGCCAGTGTTGCTGACACCGTACAACAATGCCCCCGTCGATGTGCATGAAGCAACCGTACATGATACTGTCACTTTTGATCCCTGGAAGATATTCTCCTGGAAATGACATCGATGTTTTCCTCCAACCATTAATTGACGACCTGAAGCTTCTCTGGGAAAAAGGTGTCAGCACTTATGATGCTTATGGTAAGGAGTCTTTCTGTATGCGGGCAATGGTCATGTGGACAATTAATGACTTCCCAGCATACGCTAACCTGTCTGGATGGTCGACGAAGGGTCAGATTGCTTGTCCGATTTGCATGTCAGACTATGAGGGAAAGTTCCTGAAGTACAGCCGTAAGTTTTGTTATTGGCAACACAGAAGATGGTTGCCTACAGGGCACAAGTTCAGAAAGTTAGTAGGAAAGTTCGACGGCAATCCAGAAAGAAGACCGACACCACCAAGGCTGACTGGAGAAGAAATATTTGAGCTTCTACATCCTTTACCTAAAAAAATATTTGGAAAAAAAAGATTCAACAAAGAAAATCCATTTGGTGTTAGGAGAAAAATATTGAAGCAAAAATGGAAGGGAAAGGGAAAATCAAAAGGAAATAAGCCTCACAATGTCCGGTCGCATGAGCGTGTCTCAAAAGGCACCGAACTTCCGCATGGATGGTCAAAATTCAGCATATTTTATCAGCTGCCATATTGGAGAAGTTTAAAAATACGTCACAACTTGGATGTCATGCACATCGAGAAGAACATATGCGAGAATCTCTTGAACACTTTGTTGCAGGACGGGAAAAAATCGAAAGATGACTTAAGGGCACGTCGAGACCTAGCAGAATTGAACATTCGTCCGGAACTGCAAGCTATAGATAAGGGCGACGGAAAGTTTGAACTCCCAGCCTCCCGTGTCACACTGTCGAAGGATGAGGTCCACAATATGTGTTTATTTCTAAAGTCCGTGAAGACACCGGATGGTTATGCTTCAAACATTTCAGCAAATGTGCATATTGAGGACAGAAAGATTTTGGGACTCAAGACACATGATCATCATATTCTATTACATCAACTTCTCCCGGTTGCGTTGCGACATGCTGACAAGGAACTCGCGATGGTGGTAATAGAATTCTGCGGTTTCTTCAAGCAACTATGCTCTAAGGTGATTGATGTTAGGGAGTTTGAAGAATTAGAGGGACGTGTTGCTAATACACTGTGTAAAATGGAAATACTATTTCCACCCTCATTCTTCACGGTCATGGTGCATCTCACAATACATTTAGCATACGAAGCCCGCATTGCAGGACCAGTTCAATATCGCTGGATGTACCCCGTGGAGAGGTATTTATTATTATAATATTCATTTAATATTTGTCAAATTACGTTCCTCAGTTCAATTTTGTCACAAATCATGAAACTATATGCTTGTAGGTATTTGGGTTTCATGAAACAACTGATGCATAATCGTGCACATCCTGAAGGGTCAATCGCAGAGAACTACATAAGTAACGAGAGTTTGAATTTTATCTCTCGTTACTTGCGGGGCGTAGAGACAAGGCTGAACCGTCCCCAACGAATAATTGACGGTACATTCTTCAATGATCGTGGGGAGGATACTAGATTCCCCAGAATGGAGCTAGATCAAGCCCACACATATATCCTGAGCAATGATACTACATTTAACATATACGCGGCGAAAGTATTTAACTGTTTGAATCAGATTAGATCACCTCACAATAATACTACATTTATCTCTATTTAACCGTTATAAATGCTTCTTGTCTAGGCTTCACATCCGACATGTCCAGACTAATCTTAAATGCAGAACAAAAAATAAGAGAGTTATGGACACACACTCTAGACAATTCCCTGCATGGCTGAAGGGTGAAGTAAGATGATAATACATTTCTGATTCGTATATCAAATATATGTGCCTGCCAACAGATATGTAAACTATTTGCTTCTTTTCTTAAGGTTGACAAACGGATTACGAATGGGCTTAACCTGTCTGAGAAAGTTTGTTTATATGCCAGAGGTCCTTCTAATGTGGTTAAGCATTATGGAGGCTACTGTGTCAACGGCTTTAGGTTTAACATCGTCGGTCTCGAAGAGAGACGACAAACGCAAAACAGCGGTGTGTTCTGCTCCTTCTCTCAACTGTCATACGCTAGTGCAAAAGATCTAAATCCGATACAGGGGGAAATCTATTGCTACGGTCAGGTAGAAGACATCGTGGAGATTTTCTATGGGATTAATAAGGAAGTCAGTCATGTGATGTTTAAGGTTCGTTGGTGTGAACAGAAAAAGGCGAAGGATGAATACGGTTACACAATCGTTAATCTTAATAAGGAAATATATCAGTCTGAAAAATACATGTTAGCTACTCACGCCAAACAGTGCTTTTATGTCAAAGATATAATGAAAAATGACGAATGGGTTATCCTTAAGAATCCGCCTAGAGCCTACATTCATGAAGTCGTGTCTGACGAAGATCACGATGAGGAGGTTATCTTGGCCGACGAAATAACCGAGGAGTTTTCATTGACACAAAATAATAATCTGGACGATGAAATTGCACTAGCGCGCCCTGATGTACCTGCGATTATATGTGAGCCAAGGCGTAAAGGAAAAAAACCTGTCCACAGCAGAGTCGATAAGACTATAAGAACAGTCCTTTCGTTGGCACGCACACGGTCACAGGCTATCCGTACACGATCGCAGAGTAGAGCCTCAACATCATCTGTTTGACTGGTTATCATGTATCATGATGTGTATGCATTATATTATTGCCTTTATATTATCTGGTTGACTGGTTATCATGTGGATGTGTATGCTTGTATATTATTACCTTTATATTATCTGTTTGACTGGTTATCATGTAACGCGGTGTGTCATGTATTACATTGTTGCCTTTGTATTATCTGTTTAACTGGACATCTGTATTACATTATTGCCTTTGTTGGATATTCATTATGTTTTCAAAGTATAGATGACGAGAGGATTACGTAAGAAAGCGCTTGAGAGAATTTTGGGTAGACATTCTGGAGGCGACGCACATGCCTCTACGTCAGGTATTTTTATTTATTTGTTATATTTGTACATTTCTATAAACTATTAACATGAGCCTAATATATTTTTAACATTTACTACACAGGAGGAAGAGATGCTACACATGACTCGCAGCCACAGGACACATCACGCGGAGATGCTCCACATGACGTGGAGACACAGGCTGATCCTACACAGCATGCGGAGATACCACCACCACCGCATGCAGATATATTAGAGGAGAGGAGATTTGAGCCGTATAGCGTAGCTTTAGAAACTGCGGCACTACCGCCAGATTCTATTACGGATCAGCGAGTCCACGGTCCGGCCAAGGTGAGGGATGATTGGGATTCTTATCATATTATGCGCCCCATCGCGCAGCAAAGGTACGAACAAGCAAAGCGTAGATGCCTCGAACTGAAAGGTATGAATAAATTTTTATAGTCTATCGGTTATTATTTTGAATTTTTTTCGCAAATATACATTGATTCATTGTTTCATTCGATTTTTTGTTTCGCAGGTACCGAGCGACCTCCTAGACGCGGCCGCAATGCTACTAAGGAATCAAACCTCATCCCTGATATTAATCGGAGGGCTGTGATCCGATGGGAAAACGGAGTGCCTGTTGGGGCCTTTGCCAATGCTTTCAACAATTTCCTTGCCGCTTTAGCCAGGAGACATGATTTCTTCAACATATTTTTGACGTGGAAATCGCAGCGGATTGATGCGCTGGTGGCTTGTTGGAGATATATATGTGTGAGCCATTTATTTTAATTTTCATCATTATTAGTTATTAGTTTATTATTATGTTTAATACACTGATTTGTATCTACTTTTTTTTTATATGCTGAAGCGATTTTTCTTTCTTGACGATAATATTTGTGCCTGGACGTACTGCTTCGGGCAAATCAATGTATCGTTCAAGAGATGGCGGTTTGAGGTAAAGAAAAAATATTTTGTCCAAATAACAGAAGATTGGGAGCGATACTGGCATCTTGACACGCGTGTGGATGGAGTAGATTTTTTTGCACTTTGCAGTTACTGGGACACGGCTGAAATTCAGGTATTATTGAAGTATATATTTTTAATTTATTGTTTGAATTTCTATATTGTTTCGAATTAACATTGTTTTGCAGGCTCAAGCTGAAATAGCAAGGAGGAATCGCAACGCGCCTCGTAGTTACGAGCATCACGGGGGCTCCAGGACATTCAGCCAGCATTATCATCAATTAGAGCTTGAGGTATATAATATATTAGCTTTTACGTTGAGTATAATTTATGTGTTATGGGTTAATGATATATTTGAATAAAATAGGGAAGGGGAGATCTCAGACATTTTGCAGATCGTATTCTGACTTCCTGGAGCCCGAATTACGCTGATGAAGAGAAGAAAGCAAAGAATAAGGATCTGGCTGTAAGTAGCAGTTCATTTATATATTCAATTTCATATCAATGCATCATTATTAAGTCGATTTGCCTGGGTTGTTTTGATATATCGCAGGAGAAAGTACATGCTAAGGTACAGGAGCAATTGACTCAGTCTCAGGTCTGTTCTAACACTCCTGGCCGGCTAAGTAGGGAGGATGAGGACTCCATCATCGAGACGGTCATTGGACCTAGTAGGAAGAACAGATATCGGTGGAGAGGATCCGAGCAGAGGCCGCACGAGTCTAGTAGCACCTACGAGTCTGCAGCACCACAAGGAACACCAGGAAGCAGTTCATATCAAGACTCGATGGAGCAGCGATTAAAAGCGATTGAAGATTGGCAGTCGCAGCAAACAACATATCAGCGGGCTCTAGAGGAAGAACGGAGGCGCCGGGAGCAGACCGAATTGGAGTTCACACAATTCATGTCGACTCTGCCTCAGGAGGCTCAGGAGGCATATAGGAGACGGTTTTTGTCGTCACAGGTAATATATATACTTTGATTTTTTTTTAATTAGATGATATCGTACATACTGATACATACCGATACAAACTGTTACACACAAACCCTAACTCTAACCCTAACACAAACCTCAAAATATATACTTATAATATTTTTATGTGATGGTGGTGTTGATGGTGTATGCGTGCGTAGTGTTGGAGGTATTGGTTGGTGGGTTGGTGGGTGAGGTTGGAGGATTTGTGGTTGAGGATGAGGAGTGTGGATTTTGTTGTGGTGGTGGTTGAGGGGGGAGAGGTAGGGCGAGGGGGAGTGTTGTTGGTTGGTGGGTGATGTTGGAGGATTTGTGGTGGTGTTGTGGTGTGATGTGTGGTGATGTATTGTGCAGTGCAGTGTAGTGTTGTGTTGTGATGGTGTAGTGTTGTGGTGTTGTGTTGTGATGGTGTAGTGTTGTTGTGTTGTGGTGTTGTGGTGTTTAGTTGTTGTGTTGTGATTTTGTGGTGTTGGTTGTAGTATATTTATATTTGTACTCTTATTAACGTTTACACACACTTGTTAACATTTGATTTATATTTACAGGCCGGGACTTCTTCACAAGGTGCAGCCGGGGGTAGTCATAATATGGCTGGTGTTGAGGATGAGGATGATGATGATCAGGAGGATTGATTGTCCTTAATATAACTTTGAAAACAATTTCTTGTGTTGTATAAACAATACTTATTATGTACCTGTCGAGAGACTTTTACTTGCTTTTATTGAACTAAATGTGTGATATATGCGTGAGATGTGATATTTGCGTGAGATTGAAGCTTTCTTCTGCTGATTGAACAGGTTTTTAAAAATTATTATCGATATTGTACAGGGTATTTTCAATTTTCAAAATATTATTTTAATTTCTTTTTTAAAATATTTAGCCACGGAAATTCCGTCGCTAATAATACTTTTAGCAACGACAATTACGTCACTAAAGTATTATTTAGCGACGGAAAACGTGCACGAAATCACATCTGTGCATATTCCAGAAAAAATAGCGACGGATATTCCGTCGCTAATAATTCTTTAGGGACGGATTTTCCGTCGCTAATAACTTTTTCAGTGACGGTTTTTCCGTCGCTATTGTTTTTTTATTTTTTATTACTTTAACATAGCGACCATTTTTCTGTCGCTAATAATCCGTCGCTATTATTTAGCGACGGAAAGTCCGTCGCTAAAAGCCGTTTTAGGCACCCCTATTATAGCGTCGATATTTTAGCGACGGAAACTTATTTATTCCGTCGCTAAAACTTTTAGCGACGGAATATCGACCTATAGCGACGGAATTGTCCGTCGCTAAAAGTTCAAATTCCAGTAGTGAGGCCAGATTTGGCCCGGACCGGGCCGGGCCAGCCCGGCCCGGCCCGACCAAATGGTCACTTTTGCGACCGTTCGGCCGGCCCGGGCCGGGCCGGGCCGGCCCGGGCCGGGCCGGGCATTCGAAGCCACAGTGCCCATTTTGGGGACTGTTCCGGGCCCGGACGTGGCTCGCCAACGGTGACCCGGGCCCGGGCCCGGACCCGATTTTTGCCCGGGTTTCCGGGCCCGGGCCCGGGCACGACCGGGCCGGGCCCGGGCCGGACACCGGGCCGGGCCCGGGCTGTAGGCTGTCTAAAAATCACAATAGATAGCTTATCCCCCATCAAACACCGATGATGGAAGTTACAATCTGACGACTTCCAGAAGGCTACAATTTGAAGACTTTCACGTAGAAGGTTACAATCTGACGACCTTCGTAACAACTGATGAAAGCTCTAATTCAACAGCCTTCACAATCAACATCGGGAGTTACAATCCGACGACTCTCATATTTTCAAGGAGCCAAGACGAAGGTTACAAGATGACGATCTTTGCGTCGCCCTAGCAAAAGAGACTACAAATCAACAGTCTCTTCATACTAAAAATGCAGATATCTCTCAAACCGTAAGGAATTTGGCAAAATTGACAGAGCAAACCGAACCCTATGGGGTGGGTTTGGTCGGCTCCGTCTCGTCGAGATAGCCGATTTTCATATATAATTCGTCCAATTCCGATGTACGGTTTGAAAGTTATGACCTGTTCTTCGTAGCAAGTTATGTTCTGAAGTCCGTCTACAAGACTGGGCTTCATCAGAACATTGGACTTAGCCTGAAGCTCGCCAAGCCCGCCGAGGGTTCGCCTCTGCATTACAGAGTCAAAACGCATAGGACGGATCAGCGTTATAACCTCAAAACACAGAGTTAATCTCGTTTTCAACCTAACTGTGCGTTTTCAGCCTTTAAACAGGCTCAACTATGCGTTTTCAACATTAAAACGCAGAGTTAATCTCTAAAAACAGCCCAATTGTGCGTTTTCAGCCTCAGCTGTGCGTTTTTAGCCTCAGCTGTGCGTTTTCAGCCTCAGCTGTGCGTTTTCAGGTCCAGAAACGCACAGTTCGGGCTCAGAACGCTGTTTTCAGCGTTTTGACTCGTTCAAGCACGATTTGAACGGTTCCAGAACCGTTTTCTACCCAAAATTTTAGGGGATCACTACCTATCATGGAGAGATTTATGAGGGGCAGTTACACCCCATTAAACCCTCATTAAGGAGATATTTAAAGGGCGCGGTTACACCCTTAATCCCCTATAAATACCTCAAAACTCAACTGAGTTCAGATCCTCTTTTTGGGCTGACTTTTTGGGGATCCCGGATCAGGCATCTTGCCGCTTTCTGCAGCAACAAGGAGCTTTGGAGATCAGCGACTTGAAGGAGCTCTTGAATCATTTTGGAAGGCTTTTATTGAAGCCTTTGAGATTATTCGGCCTTGGCTTATTAACCGAACTTTCGGTTTAAATCAACTCTTTCATAGAGTTTCAAACTCGATCTGAGTTATCAACTCGTCCAGAGTTTTAAAACTTGCTTTGCAAGTTCTTCTAAACTCGGTCAGAGTTTCAAATTTGCCCTGTAAGTTCTTCTAAACTCGGTCAGAGCTTTAAGACTTGCCACGCAAGTTCTCCACAGCGTCAAATCATGAGGAGAAGACCACGTTCCAGTGAATCAAGACGTTCGGATCGTCAACGGAGAGCAAACTCGACGCGATCAATCGAGGGAGGCACTCCATCGCCACCGTGAAGAACCCAGAATTAAACAAAGGGGAGAGTCAAGTTCATTCTCCTCTCTTTTATAATCGGAATCCAAATTGTAATTGATTTTGAGAGAATACAAGTCAAATTTTCTTTCATTGTCTTTTTACTGCAAATTTCCAACAAACAAAAGATGGCGACTCTACTGGGGACTAGCTTCTATGACGAAGAAGTGGTGGTGCAATCCGACGTCAACCTCGCTGGAACAACGGTCGAAACTCTGATCATCGAGTTCGATCAAGCTAAGTTTGAGGAGGCCCTCTCCTCTGGATCCCTTAGCCACAAAGCTGTGCGCAAGATCCGCAAAGTTTCCGAGGAGACTAAAGCTCCAGTTGCGGTCAACTCATCTAAAGACTTTCTCCCATGGGGGTTGCACTGTTCATACAGTCCCCTCCCTAAAGGAGAAGACTTAGCTTCGGCACAATTCCCAAAAAGCCGATCCTCCAATCAACGCGAACTCCGCGTTTGCGAGCCTCAACACGAGCTCTGCATAAGCCAAGCTAAACGCAGCCCTCAGGAGTGCGTTTCCCAAATAAAACGCAGCCTTCAGAGGTGCGTTTCAACATCAAAACGCAGACCGCAAAACTGCGTTGATCTGGCAGAACGCAACTCTCAGGAGTGCGTTCAAGATCCAAAACGCAGACTTACGAACTGCGTTAACCAACAAAAACGCAACCTCCAAAGGTGCGTCTCATCAACAAAACGCAGGCTTACAAACCGCGTTAACCAACAAAAACGCAACCTCCAAAGGTGCGTTTCATCAACAAAACACAGACTTTGGTCTTGCGTTAATCAAGTTAAACACGACCCTCGTGTTCCTTCTTTGGAACGCGATGTGATTCGTCGTGTTCAAAAAAGTCAACATGGATTTAAAATTCATGTTTACCAAGAACCAGCCCCATCCTTTAACGGACAGGGGGTTCCATCTCTACCCTCACGATCTGTGAGAGGTTCATCCCAAGTCTCTGACTTGCGGGAATTGCTGTCGATGTTCAACCGACCGATGAACGTCGTTGTGCTCAATAATCAGCGACATTCTCACAGGAAGAAGACTTTAGAGGATGAATACCTTGAAGTCACTTCTAACATGGTTGGCATAGGGAGATCATCAACCCCTAGTTCTGACGAATCAGAGGCAGATCATTCTCCAAGCGTCAGAGAAATCGCTAACGAGCGTGAAGGAATCTACCAACACACTCGGACTCGAACAGGTGTCATTCCTCCTATCAATTATCGGAGTTTATCCAGAGGAACTAATGCCGATGACGAACACTCAGCCATTGCAGAGTCCCAATCATCAAGCTCTTTTGTTGAACATGAGAGCTACGCTTATATGATGGGAAACCATGAAGATCTCGCGAAGAGACTTGATGAGCAGGAGGCCATGCTCAAATCTCAGCAGGAGGCCATCAATGAACTCTTGGCCCTGTTGACTCAACTCGTCGCAGACAAGGACAAATCTCAGGAGACAGATTCGCCACCTAGGCAAAAATCTTCCCGGAGAGGAAAACCATCTTCATCCCGACCTCACACAAGCAAAGGGAAGG
>BQKN01055352.1:55144-67554 GCA_022839385.1 Asparagus kiusianus | reverse complement strand
ATATAATATCAGACATATATAATAGCCAGTTAATTATGATTTAGAGGTTAATTATTAAACAACAAGATTTGCAGGGTGAATTCTAATTACAAGTAGATACGTGAATTAGCAAAGGATTATGATGGTTAAATCACCTTATAACAAATAAAAAATAGTATTTTATCAGAGTTCTCTAATTCCTATAATCATTCACTCAGATTGCCCAATTACTGTATCCAAAATTACCAAATAAAAAAAGGATATGTTTTGCACAAAACTACGAGATCAAAGACAATAACAAAAGATATAGACCTATCAGATCTCATATCTGCAGGACTCACCTCAACCAGATCCGATGATGATGTTGTTGATGGGGATGAAGATGAGCTTATCGAAGAACCTAACGAATCCCATAACAACGAAACCGATCGCGGTCCGAAACTACACTTTCGTGAACTCTACGAGATCAAAACCAATCAAAATCAAAATTGAGTGTAATTTGGATGGATCTAGTGATGATGATGATGATGATAGAGCTTACCCTTGCGATCTGGCTTGTGGCATCTCTTGACGAGGCGAACGCTGTCCTTTGCGAAATCACGGAGGGGATCAACGACGAGTTCAATCACGTCCATGGGCATCGCTCGCTGCCGCTCGCCGCTCGAGCTTAGTGATGGGAAATCTAGGGCTTCGTTTATGAGAGAAAATGGTTTATGAGAGACGAAGCGTCACGTTGGTTCACTTTTATTCGTTCGGTGTTATACAGGTCAGCTCTTTGTGTTATACGGGTCAGGCGGGTCGACCCTAATTTACCCATCTAATAAACCGGTCAGTTCGAGTTGACCTATTTATAACCCGACCCGTATGATTTAACCCATATCCAATATAAACGGGTCGGGTTGATGGGTCGGGTCAAAAACTACCACCCCTAGTCACATCTTATAAATCAAGGGATAGTCCATGCCTACCCTTACCTATTTATAAGCCTCATTGGTCAATGTTCAAGAGGCTGACAATATTTTCAAGGAGGACTTAGCATTTTAAGACTCTAAAAATAGAGGTCTTCATTGGCTTGCTTGGTAGAACTTTCCTAGCTTTTTGCCTGAATTATTGAAGTAGACTCAATCAGAACACTTAGATTTGAGACCCTTGGCTCTTTGCAAACTCTTGCATATTAGCCTTCTCTAAGCATTCATCCTTGATACTCATCAGGCTCGGGTATTATCAAACTCAATCACATAAGAACTTCTACTGCGTACTGAAGCTCAACCGCAACTTTGATCGTATCATCCAAGGGAAAAAATTCGACGTAAGCATTCGAGGGAGGCATCCTATCGCTACCGAAAAACCCAAGTTAAACAAGAAGAGCATTCTCTTCACTTCTGTTATAATTTGATTCTTGATTTGTAATAAGTCATTCTTATCAATATGAATCTTTGGAAGAACCATTTTACCTCCTAAAGAAGATGGTGACCACAATGGGAGTAACCGTTTCTTCAACCAAAATGGTGGTAGCGCAGTACGACGATGTTGCGGAGGGGACGACAGTCGAGTCCCTCGTGATTGATTTCGACCAAGCTAAGTACGAGGAGTACTTATCTTCTTCCTCCTATAGCGGTAAAGCTTCTCGCCGATACCGTAGAGTTGTGCATGTGGCTCAACCCCAAATGGCCAAGGCAACCATGCCCGAGAGCACTACCCGAGCAACGACAAGGGGTTCTATCTCCCCCAAGCTAGCCAAGGCCGAGCCAAAGGCCAAGAATGCAAGCCAAGGGGCTGCTCGTTAGGTTGCTAAGCAATCCACACAGTCCCCCATGGAAGAGGAGACAACTGTTCGTATCGGCGCCGACCACACTTTCATCGTCAACATGAACTCTCCTCTCTCTCCAAGAGAGCCTAACTGCGGTGACGACAAGCTCTCACCCGCCAAGAAGCCTAAGCCTTCACATCCTATGATGGCCTGAATTACTATTCAGGCCTAAAAAGGGCCAAGTAGGAATGTAAAGTTCCCAGTTTTGGCGGACTACGTCAATTAAGCTAGCCCACCTACTCAGGCGGGCTTCGCTCTGGTAGTAAGGTTCCCAAAACTGGCGAACTTGGCGTTTTAGGCGAGCCTAAAATTTTAGGCGAGCCTCACTCTAGTAGCAAAGTTCCCCATTCGAGCGAACTAAGAAAGACAAGTAAGCCCACCAAATCAGGCGGACTTCGCTCTTCAAGCCATCTTCTCAGATAAGGCGAGCTGCCCAAGTCAAGTGGGCTCCATGATTCGGGTGAGTTGCACATTCAATCAGGCGAGCCCTATGATTCAGGCGAGCTACGCCCTCAAGTAGGCAAGCTCCATACATTAGGCGAGCTTTGTGTTAGAAACAGAAGCCACTGTACAGACAAACCCTATTAGGCTCGCCTGACGCTCAACCCTTGCCTTCAAGTATGCCTTGGCCAAAGAGGCAAATCAAAGACCAGTCAAACATGGGAATCTCACCTGAATGAACAAGAAGCTAGAGCTTGCTAGAAGGTTGAAGCTCACCAAAACACGAGACCTCTCCTGTCAAAGCAAGCTCGCCTAAACTCTACACTTGGAGTTTCCAAGTGTTCTCACAAGTCTTCTTTTCGAGCCTTCTTCGCATGATTGTGTATTCGGTTCCTCTGACATCGATGGTTGTCACCATCAACCTACGGGGGATCTTAGAGAGCATCTAACTCGCAAGTGCACTATTCACGAGGCAAATCCTTAGTGCTATTATGAGAGGCTCATCCAAGCAGTACTTGCCGATTACCAGTGCACTGAGGCATCAAAACCATCGGTGTTCGAAAGGCTTTCTTAGCAGCCTCTAGAGTCAAGACTTCCTCACCGGAGATGCAATCACCGTAGGAGATAGACTATTGGTGATTTGGAACACCCGGCTACCACAGTTAATATGGCGGGAAAAGGAAAAGCCAAATATTTGGATTCGTCAGATCCAGACTTTCCCCGAGATTCAAATACATCCCCATTGAAAGTGAGGGTGTCTACCTATACACCCGTACTCAAACGGGGAGGCTATCCCATTTGATTATACCCACTTATGGCCTATCTACGATAATGAGGATGAGGTGTGTTCGGTAATGGCAACATCCCAGACCTCAAGTTCAGCTTATAGCAAGCACGCAAAGGCGCACATGGCGGACGGCTCTAATGACATTGTCAAAAGAATCAAGGAGCAGCAAGCGACCATCAACTCCTTAAAGGGAATGATGGAACAACTTCTTAACAAGAAGAAGAAGAGGAATTCATAGAACGGCCAAATATTCTTAAGGATAAGAGCGGGAGTCTACTCCCCCAAACACATCTAAAGAGGAAGATAATCATGGATCACGTTCAGATTATTCATCTAAGTCTTCAAAAGGAGCATCACATGCTGGCAGCACTCCCTGAGACAAGAGACTCAATGAGTTCCAAAGTCAGCTAAATACCCTGAAGCTCCAGAAGAGCATGAACGAGCTGGGGGTGGTCAGGCTATACCTAGTAGAATTGGATACAGTCTCTTACCCGGCGTAGTTCAAACCAATGAGCTTAGTCCAGTTTGATGACAAGGGATCTCCCTCGCAACATATCTACTACTTCATGTCTCAAACGGGATTTCTCACAGGGAATGATCCTATCCTCACCTAACTGTTCATTGGCATCCTGAGAGGGGTAGCCTTTGAGTGGTTTCGTAAGTTAGAACCGGGCTCTATCACAATATGGGCCGATGTGGAAAAGCTTTTCTTGTCCCGGTTCTTCGACGACGACATGGAAGTATTGATGGCCACTATGCTCGCTGAGAAGCAGAAAAAAATGGAGTCAGTCAATGATTTTATGAAGAGATTCAAGAATCGATCGCTTCATTACCGGGACCAGGTCACTAAAAGCACTTTGATTGAGATGTGTTGAAATAATCTCTCGATCGACATTTTATCCAAGGTGGGTACGGTGGAAACCCGAACCTGGGAGGAACTTGTTCGCCAAGGTGAGCAGGTAGAAAATATGATCAAAAGGCTAGAAGTCGAAGAGCATCGATCTAAAAGAGGATCCTCAGAACCAAGTGCCCCCAGGAATCATTCTCGGTCGAGAGGAAAAGAGATCATGGTCGTTGATTCTACTCCGGTCCCCAAGTCAATTCAAAGACAGATGCCCAAGTCTTTCGAGCAGTGCCTCCCAAGGCAATACGACTTCAAGGAAGACCAAGTTGTGGCTACCTTCAACACTCTCTTCAAGATTAATAGGATCAATCTACCAGAGGTCACGAAGCCTGAAGATGTGAACAAGATAGATGATATGAACTACTATGCATACCACAGGTTTTTGGGTCATCATACCTCCAAGTTCTATATCCTTAAGGATAAGCTGCCGGCTCTTTACGACGCGAGAGTCCTAAAGAAGGAAAGGTGCAAAAGAACATGACTACAAACATGGTCACCCTAAAGTTTGGGATAGGCCTTCCTGAGGTTCATGCACCAGAAGGTGTCGTGCCCATCCCAAAAGTAGCGCTGAAGATCATTAATGTCGAACCTCACAATCAACGAGAGAGAGGTTTGTTTCCACAAATCTTGCCATCAGGACAGGTGATGTGGGTTCATACTGATCTCCTCGACGATGAGCAGTGAACTTCCGATAAGTCCAAAGGCAGGACTAAGCTCTGTAACGTCGTTTCGACAATTCTGGACGATGACAAAGTGGAAGTGGCGACCCTCACTGATTCTGATAGCAAGGTAGACGCCTTGATTACCCAAGCAAGGAAGGACTTTGCCCAAAACTACCCTCCAACGGTGGGAAGTCTGACAAGACCACCGGTGGGGCCGTCACCAACAGTCTAACCGAATCTCGACAAGCCGAGTTCAAGCGTTCAACTTTTTCGGATCGACCTGCTCACATAGCTGAAGAACATCCCAGTCGGGATCACCTTGTATGAGCTCTTGCAGTTATCCAAGTTTACTCAAGAAGCTCTACAAGAGGCATTAGCCAACTCAGAGGCTTTTGCCATGCATTTCTCACCTACTTCGGAAGAGGGTGTGGAGAAAGGGTATCCTCAATGTTGCCAGACATCCAAGCAACAAATTCCTTGCATTACCTTCACTCTTGAGGATATGCTCATCAAGAGTACATCCCATGACCAGACCCTATACTTTACAGGATACGTTGGCTCTTCTCAAGTGGACAGGACGAAGTAGATCTACGGTCTGCACTGAGCATTGTCCCCATGAAGCTCATCAAGCACTTGGGGGTTCCTCAAAAACGATTGTCCGCAATAACTACCACCATCTTTGGCTTCACCACCATCGGAACTCGGCCGTTAGGGAAGATCTGCCTCAAGTACCGGTTGGGCGACATGAGAACGGAGGTGACCTGCTACATCATCGATACGGAGCCTTCCTACAACATGCTATTGGGATGGCCATGGAAAATCCATAGCAACCGGGTAGTCCCATCCACATTGCATCAATGTTTGAAATATTTGAATGACCCTGATCAAGTAAAGACAGTGATTGCTGATAAGCAGCCCTTCAAGGGGGTTGAAAACTACTTCACCGATTCTTTGCTCTATCAGGACTCTGAACCGGGAACAAGCCACTAGTTGAGGAACCTGACAGTGGCAATGAGGCCGATAGTGAGCCTAACTGCAATGAGGGACTTGTCTTGAATAACATTGAACCTATTATAATCGACTATGGATGCATTGTTGTAACCAACACTGACGAAACGGACGAGTTTATCCCGAATGAAGATCCTGACTTTGCTTACTTGTCGTCTAGTTTAGAATCTATTAATGATGAGTTTAGCAACTTGGTCACAGTGTTATATAATAACTCCTCTTTGCACTTGCCCGTATACTCGTCGTTCATCACAAACAAACAAACGATCGAGTCCTTGCAAGCAGTCTTTGTCGTACCCACCTGAGATAATTATCAGAAAGACATTATCTTTGGATGGATAGACCGGCCTATGTGCATAATTTAGGATGAGTTAGACAATAATGAGCCTTCTTTTCAATTCTCGCATCACGATCAGATCGCGAATCGTATGATGGAGAGCATTGGTTATGACTTTACCCGCGAAGAAGGCTTGAATTACGGTAAAGGCGAAAGACACTCGTCCCACTTGTTTATGTTCCCAAAGGAAAGCCCGATAATTATTTCTACAAAACTCGGAGGGGTTTAGGTTACACTTCCTCTTCATCATAATTATATTGCAATTCCGGTAAAGATTCTGAAGACGGTCCTTCTTGAGAATCATCGTCAAAATCCTCGATGTAGGATTTAGATGTTAGCATGGGAGACCTATTCAGGAACCTCATAGTCAACATGGCTATGGTCGATCCCGCCGAATTCAAAAAGGATGACCAGATCCCGCTTTATGATGAAGCATGGGATCGTCATGTCAACGCCCAATGGAATGATCGGTTTGAACAACGTGAACCACCCATGGAGGACAAGATACTCTAAATAAATATGGGAGACGAGGCTAATCCTAAGCCTATATTTATCAGCGATAGCTTACCTTCCAAGGAGAAAAAAGGCCTTATATCCCTCATTCGGGAATATATTAACATCTTCGCCTGGAATTACGAGGACATGTCTGGCCTTGATCCTCAGATCGCCATGCATCACCTCAACATCAACACAGATGCCAAACCTATCAAACAATAGCAAAGGTGGTTTTGTCTACAAATCATGGAGGCAATTGAAGCCGAGGAGAAGAAGATGATCGAGTCGAGATTCATCAGAGAGGAACAACACCCCGATTGAGTGGCTAACATTGTTCTACTCCTGAAGAAGAATGGAAAGATTCGTATCTGCATCGACTTCAGGGACCTCAACACTGCATGTCCAAAGGTCAAATTCCCTTTACCCATCACAGACATCATCATCGACAATACTTATGGGTTCAAAAGGATATCCTCCATGGATGGGTTTTCAGGGTATAATCAAATGAAGATGCACCCCAAAAATGAGAAGCACACTTTGTTCAGAACTTCGGTAAGGGTATACTGTTACACAGTCATACCCTTCAGACTTAAGAATGCCGGCGCAACCTATCAGTGTGCCATGAGCATAATTTTTTAGGATCATCAACAAAAGACAGTCGAATGCTACATAGATGACTTGGTCATGAAGAGTCACAGCAAAGACGATCATCTTCAAGACCTGAGAATGATGTTCAAGCTGATGCAATCCCATCAACTCAAGATGAACCCTATGAAGTTGTTCTTAGGGATGTCGAGTGGTAAATTTCTCGAATTCTTCATCATGATGATGGGAATTCACATAAACCCCGACAAGGTGCAAGTTATTCAAGAGCTTCAACTATCCAGGAATCTCAAGGAATTAAGAGGGCTGTAAGGACGTCTGGCTTACATCCAAAGATTCATATCAAATCTATTTGGGTAAGTGTCAACCTTTCTCCAAGTTGATGAAGAAAGGTGTTTCCTTCGTTTGGGACGAGCCTTGCCAACAAGCGATCAATGAGATCAAGACTTATCTCTCGAATCCACCGGTCTTGGCGGCGTCGGTTTTCGGGAAACCCTCTCTGATTTATGTGCGAGCAATGGAAAATTCTTTGGGCACCGTCTTAGCATAGAATGATGATGTGACGCCCCAGGTTTCACACGAGGCTACAGTCCAAGGTGAAACCCGGATTGTTAAACCTGCCAAGCACCAAACACCATGCTACGACATGTTTCACCATCACAGTAACTACCTCTCTAATGAAAACAATAAATAGGTGAATGTACCGACAGGCAAATAAAAGAAATAGAACAACAGAAGCAAATAAGAGAATAGTCATCAATGAGCCCAACAAAAATAGAATAGAAGTATCTCTGAGTCTGAAATAAACCTCAAATATAAAGAGTCAACTAAAGTATCCTTATGGCTCTCAGCCTCTACAAAATGAATTACAAGTCTAGAGTCTGAACATAATCAACTAACTGTGGAGTTCTGACTACCTACTACATAATAAATAGCTAGGTGAGATCTATGCAGAAATTTCATCAACCCGTGACTCTTTATGCGCTAGACTCGCTGCTTGAAAGGGTAGAAAACAACGAGCGTCAAAGCGCTATAGCGAGATCATCTCCACCTCTCCCCAAGGGAAGGGTAGGAGTATATAGAAAATAGAGTTAGTACATATACATATGAAATCATTCATAAAATTTCAACTAAAAGTTAATATTTAGGAAATCATAATACGAGAGTTAGTACGTCGAGCGAAATAATCTAAACAAGGAAACCCCCATGTATATACCATGTCTCAAATTGTGACTCCCTAAATACTAACTCCAAACCCTATGAATGAAAAATAATAAACAAATAGATAATACTCCAAACCTCAAACCTGTAGAACAAATATCTCATCCTGATCTACACTCGGGTAGATGGATCTAACATAAAAGGAACTCATCAAACAAAAGCCAACCAAAAACCATATTGCGTAAGTCACGGTCTAAGAGAAAGCACCCTACTCGCAGGTATTCAAAACAAATGAAAACCAATTTATAAATTATATTACTTACAAATGTGCATCTCTTATACATTAATGACACTCTTGTAATATTCTTACTCAATCGCTCTGCGGCAATATGTTTTATCTCTCTATCCCGGAAACATAATATAACGATACTTTTAAAATACTCTTACTCAATCGCCCTGTGGAAATAGGTTTCATCTCCCTATTCTGGAAACATAATATGATGATACTTTTGTAATACTCTTACTCAATCGTCCTGTGGAAATAGATTTCATCTTCCTATTCCGGAAGCATAATATTTGTGTATTTTTCTTATTTATCATGTTAACACATCATATTTTAAACATACGTGTACATATCTTGGTGTATGTGTCCATATCTGGTGTTTACTGACATTTCAGATGTTAAACAGCTCATAAACATTTTATCATAATAGTACAAGGTTGAGAGACTAGCTCGAAAACTCAACAGTCGAACAAAACATGCACAGGGCCACTGATTGTGTGGCGGTCGACTGCACAAGAATGGCGGTCGACCGCGACGGATTCCAGAGCCTACTCAGGCCTCTGTCATGCACGCGGTCGACCGCCGCTATGGTGCGGTCGACCGTGGGCTGATATTCTAGATTCTCAATCTGGTTGTGTGTGTCATGTTCACGCCGTGTTTAGGTGATTCAAACATGATTAAAACAACATAAAGCTTGCATGAGAGCTTGTCTACAGTAAATAAAAACTTCTGGAAACAAACTCAACATATATAGCATGATTATTTGCATAAAATTTATATTTAAAACCCTAAGTCATGCATAAAAAACTCAAAATGAAGAACAAATCATCCTTCTTCAGATTAAACCACATTTTAAATCATTTTTAGATCTTACATACTTCTGTAAATTCGTTCTCAAACTTTTTAACATGAAAAGACCTAGTCTTTATACATATAATACAAAAGAATTGACTTTTATTCATAAACTAGTCAATTTGGCTCTATGAAACATGTTAAAAATTCTTCAAAAAAATATTTTTAAACTAGGAGGGGGATTAGCAGAGATGAACTCGCCTGAAACTTGTAGAAAAATGTTTTAAGATGCCAAGCCAAAGCAGATCTCTAATCCAAAAGCCAAAATCACCTAAAAAATCCACTTGAAAGCCTCCAATATTCTCCAAGAATCAAATTAGGGTTTATGGGGGTTTGGTGGCTGTTAGGGTTCTTAGAAAACTAAGAAAATTCATGAAAGTTTGATATATAAACTAAGAAAAATGAATATGGGCTTTAGAAAACCAAAACCAACTC
Organism: Asparagus kiusianus; assembly: GCA_022839385.1. NCBI lineage: Eukaryota > Viridiplantae > Streptophyta > Magnoliopsida > Asparagales > Asparagaceae > Asparagus > Asparagus kiusianus. The sequence goes on along the minus strand of BQKN01055352.1, from coordinate 57,797 downwards.
AAAATAGGAATATGACTTCTGCAGGTTTCGCGGTCGACCGCGACGGTCGACCGGACTGTAATTTTCCAGTTACACATATTTGACCATTGTGCATGTTTTGACTATTTTCTTTCTCATGATGTCACGCCCCGCTTCCCAAAATACCCGGGAATCGGAACGTGAACAAGCCCACGACGTATTAGATTGAGAAGAAATATACATTACTATTTTTTTCCTTTTCTTCTCAATCCAATATGCTAAGCGTCTAAAAATAAATATAATGTGAAGTCACAGGTCCTCGATCACAATCAGCAAGAATATAATAGACAAACTCAGAATAAAAATATCATATCATAAATAGGATAACATCCGAGACATAATATTCGGGTCAACAGGCCCTTATACAAAATGAACAAATGACTACTAGAGAAATATAATACATCGTTCAAACTGAAATGGAAAGTACTATAAGAGTAAATGGAACCATCAACTAATAAATGGAAAGAATAGGCGTCGACTCCTTCTTCTGCTCTGTCTACATGGCACTTCTGTTGAGAATCCTCTGGCTCCTGATGATCTTCCAGCTAAACCTGTTCCTTCTCTAAGTCTGACGTATACCAGAGAAAATAGGTGTACGTTAGCGTGTATGGCACACGGCAAGACCCAACCCCACAAAGAAAATAGAACGAAGGGAAATCCAATGCGAAAAATGATACGATAATAGAAACAATAAAAGAACGTACAACTAAAATCCACAAATCAATATGAAAACACTACTAAATCATGATAACATAAAGCATCCAGAATCGAACAGGTAACGAGATCATGCAGCTAGCGATCAGACTAGATCAAACTAATCATCCAAGTAACAAGGTCATACACTAGATGGAATTAATACTTAAAAATCTACAATATGAGACGTAGTACGTCGAGCGAAATAATCCAAACAAGGAAACCCTCATGTATATACCATATGTCTCAAATTGTAGATAATTAAATATTAACACCGATCTATATATGAAAAGAAACACAACTGGACTACATCTCACAAGAACTCATACTTAGCCAAGAAACGAGGTCATGTAACTAGCCATCTTATAACAGGTCACTGGTTCACATCTCACACAGAGTCAAAGTTCACATTATCGGATATCTAGTTAACAACCACATCTCACTAGTACCTCAGACCTACCCCAGCGCGAAACGATTCACTGGTGCGTGCCTGGAAATAATCAATAATCACAATATCATCGCTCCTCAGACCCACCCAGTGCGAAACGATTCACTGGTGCGAGCCTAGAAATAACAATAAACATATCCGATCATTGCTCCTCAGACCCACCCCAACGCGAAATGATTCACTGGTGCGAGCCTGGAAATAACAATAAACATATCCGATCACTACTCCTCAGACCCACCCCAGTGCGAAACGATTCACTGGTGCAAGCCTGGAAATAACAATAAACATATCCGATCATTGCTCCTCAGACCCACCCCAGTGCGAAATTATTCATTGGTGCGAGCCTGGAAATAACAATAAACATATCTGATCACTTCTCCTTAGACCCACCCATCCCAACTCTTCTTGTTTTCTAAGTCAACAATAGACAGGTATCATGGTCTTGTACACGACACGCTAGGCAACTAAGGACATGAACTACTAACGGTTCTCAACAAAACAAGAAATAATAAATAAAACAACTAATCTTATGCAAACCATATGATGAACATGACTATATAAGCTAGAGATGAAATCAGGTGTGTATATATGACACGAGTGAGTATAAATAACAGTGTCAACTTGTCGGTGTCAATGTACATGAAGCGTTGTGTTCTTCAACTATCAATCACACGGTCATAACACAAAAATAAACTTTTACCAAAATAACTTCTTTGAAAACATTCATCATTCTAAAATAATTTCCTTCCACGATAAAAATTCTAAAATTATTATAATTAATCTAAAATAATTTTGTTACCCAAAATAAATTCTTCAAGTTATTATATTCGTCCTAAATATGCTATTTATCACATAATTACTATTCATTCAATATTATTCATCAAACCCACGCAGATAATAAAAATTATAAATTAACTTAAACGGATAATTCACCAATTCATCAACAAGCCCACGCAGATAATAACAATTCATAATCTAATCTATGCAACTAATTAATGACAGATAAAAATAGGAAACGACGAGTCAAGAGGAGCGGGATCTTGCCTGCGAGACCGATGGGGCCTGTCGACGATGCGACGGCGCCCGATGCGGGTGTTGTCCGACGGATCTGAAGGGAGGGTAGCGGGGAAGGCAACGGCGGCGTAGGTCAGGGCGGTAACGGTCAGAAATGATGGTCGCGGGGGAGGCTGGGCGGTGCGGGGATCTGGTTCGGGATGGCGGAGCTCGGGGTCGGGTCTCGTGGACGAGAGAGAGGAAGAAGGAGAAGATGATGGGGGTGGCGGCGTTGGCTGAGGGTGACGACCAGGTCGGGGAGAGAGAAAGGAGAGAGAGGGGAAAAAAACGAGGGCGGCGGCGAATTGGGTTCATGAAGAGGAGAAGAGAGAGATGAAGGAAAATACAAATAGTATATATATATATATAAAAGGAATTAGGGTTAGGTATTTAAAAAAATAATTAAAATAAATAATTACGGGTACTTAAAAATTAAACTAA